>DWON01001888.1:0-22552 GCA_018251015.1 Phocides pigmalion okeechobee
ATGTATGGTTTATTAAACTATGTATGTACCCCTTCGCCCCTCCACATCTCTTTTTATTATTTTTACCCAAAGGTTGCCTGGAAGAGATCGCTAACAGCGATAGGACCGCCTTTTGTTTACACTTCTGTGTTTTGTTTTTGTTATTACCCTTATGTATTTTCTCTTTTGGTGTACAATAAAGCATATATGTATTTGTACAATCAATGAAACGACAGTAAATAAGTAGATTTGATTAAATCTTAAATTATAATGTGATTCACTGATATTACATTTTGTAAAAAAGAACTTCATTAAGGCCACGTAGATATCGTAGATGTCTACAAATCTTTGTAGCGCGTCCGTAGCTTCGTAGAACTCGTAGAGAGTAGCAGTTAAGAAAAGGCAATTAGATTTATAGGTAATCTCGTTAATAAAAGGAATAAAAGTAAAGTTCATTTTGTTACGACTACTGGGTAGAGTCGTAACAAAGTGGAATTAATGCAGTTTTACCTAGAGCCGAACGTAATTATTTCTAAACGTAGTCTTAGTGTATATTTCTTATAATTTCAACGTTTAAATATTTTAAGAAGAAACCTCTTATGTTTGTGTATTAAAAATGTTTATCAAGACAAGGAGTTGCCAAATATTTTCTAAATGACAAACCTTAATGTTGAAACTTAAAAGCTCTTCCTATTTGTATATGTATTTTATTCATAGCGAAATAAATCCACACATTTTAGATCTGAAATTGCTTTAAAATGCGGCAAATTTATATGCGCAATTCTGCGTACAATGTGGAGGCGAGGCGCCGATGTGTCGCCTACTTGTTGCTCGTCTGTCGCCAATCAGCTCGCTTATATTTATGCGAAAACTCTACAATATCCTTCTTACTTTGTGTACTCAATCGTTACTGCACTATTTCAGTTGTTTATTGATTGGAAAATATATTTTTATTCATAATTTCGGATAAAATGGTGTGTGCCGACTACGTCGACGTGTCGTTGACTTGTTGCTAGATGTTATTATTATGTATTGTTATTAATAAATGTTGTATTTTAATTCAATTTCCTACAATTGCGTCACATTCTGCAGTCAAAAATTTGTTTGTACCCACACATTTGTATAATTGGTGAATAAATATAATGTTATTCATACTGTATAGTTTTTGCGAATATACAAGAAGTTTTACACGTGAATTTGAAAACACGATTTCAACGCAAATAAACTACAGCAAATGACAAAGTTAACTGATTATTACGCGCACTATCAGCAGTTGGTTTCTGAAAACTATTTAATGCACAGGCATGGCTTCCTTCACATGAAGAATATCGAAGGCTTCATTTAATTAACGTCTACACAGCACGCCACATGCGGGTGCAGTTCAAATACATTCATTTCGTCTATGACTCATGCTTTGAAGTCAAACTCCGTGCCTTTTATTATTGCATCGATGTAACTGTGCGGTCAATCCTTATATGATATGAATGGTAAATTAATTTTGATTCCTAATGCGATCTTGTAGAGTACTGATTTGAGGAGTTCTAAGCTGACTAAATGTAACCTTGGAATTAAAATTATTATATAAAGGTTCAGAATATATCACCTGTAGGTGGCGGAGTCTGACTGTAGGGTGTAGAAGAAGGTTTAACGAAATACATAAATGTAGGGAGAAGCATCTATTAAACCATGAAAAGCAATATTCTACGTGGTTCGGTAATAAGTTGTAAAATTTTATACCCAGTATTAGTTGACTATTCGTAAATCGAGCTCGGCCCGGCGATAGCATGGTGTAGCGTGAGTCATCCTTAAGGCGTAGCAGACGGACGGTTGTATGTAATTTGCGCCTTTGCTAGCTCATCACGACCAGATTGAAATTCCTTTCGCCGCCCCACGTCGGCGGCTGGCTGGCGCCATCACTTGTTGCGCGCAATGAAACGTCATAACTACCCTTACGTGACGATATTATCTGATAGTTTGTTTTACTTGAGTCCGACTTATCAGTAACGTCTACAGAATAGTGTGGTAATGGTTATTATACTTACTAGCTTGTGGCTATTCTGATGGAAATTAATTTCTTACGTTCGCAGGGGTTTTTCCAGGAAATAAATATATCAATAAATCTGGTAGGTAGGTAGCTGTGTAGCTACACGTGCCTACGCAACTGGTGTTAATCTGGAACTTTGCCTACGAAATGTAAGAATAGGCTGTTACAAATTGAAAAATATTGCTTAAAAAGCTTTTATGTTACTATAATTATATTTGGTCATTGCTCAGTTCTTAGACAATATACCAAAATACTGTGTTCACAGAATACGTGTCACGGCTCAACTCTTTAAATTCTGTAGCCGTGGGCGCGAATCATGTTCAAAATATCGGCAGTTAAAAAAGCGTTAATAAGTAATATCCGTTATATAGTAAAACTTTATCTAAATTGAATTTTATTTCCATAAGACCATGAACAATGTAGCTCCTATATGCAAAGCACTTCTTCCTTTTTAAGAATGTAGTTGGTTTAATTATATTATATAGTATTACAGTGTAAAATAAAGTCAAAAATATATTGATTTATTCTTCAAACTGTTTTTAAATCCGATACAAAGATCCGACCGCAAAACTCTCCTACAATCGACGGTTGAATGTTGTGATTGTTAATTGATTCTCTTCTGGAAACTTTTCTTAACCACACTTGTTTAGTCAACAGTTAGTCTTTTGTTCTTACAAAAAGGAATAATTAAATCACTTGGGACAAAATAAAATAAGTCAATTATTTATATAAAATTGCGGTATGTATAAAACTTACAAAATTAGGTAATGCATTATTGATACAATAATTGATTAATGATGTTAAAAAATACTACAATGCTACAGATTGTATGGTTATTTTTAGAAACAAATTGGTACCAAAAAGTGTTTTAAAATAATTTTTTGAGACAGCAACATACCTGACGACACACTTTTAGACCTTTGGAATATCTTAATTCATTAATTTATATCTCAAACAATAGCACCTTTAAAAACGCCGTATATTTTTGTAGTAAATATGGCTGACTTACATTATAAAATCTATTAAAATAACACCGAGTGGCAACAAACCGCGCTCACAAACCGACATTTAGATGTTGTAATTGTTAATTAAACGGGTTGCAGGGAAGCTTCGAGAACTCGCATTTCCGATGTCAGTGCCGGCGGGAAGCAGAGCTGCGAGCTGGTCTTTAACTGTAATTACAATATTGTGGTTGTCTAGTCGATGTACGAAAAGTTAAATAAAACCAAACAAAATACTTAGACACAAGTACACGAGTAGATGAAGATTGTTATTTTTCTTTCCTTTACATGCGATAAGTATAAGTGATTAGATATTTTATTGTATATCTTACTAAAAACGCAACTTGCAAATAATGCCTAATGACCTACCCAACGACATGAAATAAAACAACAATAATAAAATGGAGAATAAAATGTTTAATTGACTTCAAAAGAACGAAAAGAACTAGGTTTTCAGTTTATTTGAATTTTATTGTACAAATAAATAAGTAAACTATAAATTTATTGCTAGTGACGGCAGTTTGGTCGATACTTTTAATATCGTACTGTTACAAAATAAAAGTATCCTTTACATCTATGTATGAATAACGCAGGATAACAAAATGATAATATTCGTTGTACAAAGGCTTGGAAAATAGTGAGGACCTACAAATGTTCTACACGTTAGTTGCAGTTTGGTTAAGCCATGCAATGCAAGGGGCGTTCGCGTCTCAAGCGCCATTTGAAAGGATTCCCACTCGAGTTCCAGTTCTAGGGAACATATTGGAAATGACTTTCCAAGTAAATTATACCCCGCTTCTATATAAATTACTTAAGCAATTAACTAAAGAGCAACGTATATCGAATATACGAGTAATAATTTATAGTTATTAGTTTTTGAAATGGGTACTCTCAACTATTCAAAAGGTTAATAAAGAAAATAAGAGAGAATATAGCTCTCGAATGTAATACGTCCAAGTAATTTCGTAATTTATAACCATTTTAACTATTATGCTATAAAATATTTATCATTTGTGAAAATTTTGCATACCTATCATGTCATGGGTAAAATAATCACATTTTCTTTTTTAATCTGATAATTGTATTTACAAATAACAATAATGCAGTGATTTTGGGGTTTGTTTTCAATCAAAAAAATATTTTAACCATATTGTAAATTTCGTTTAGATACTTTTCTAGTAAATCCATCTACTTTTTAGGCTGTTAAATAAAGCTTCTAGTTTTATCATTGTCTTTACTATTCGTTCATTTCACAAAGGATCCCATAAGCTTTGATTAGTTGTCATAATATTGAAATTTCTGATTATAAGAGCGCGGTGTGTCCTGGTTGAAAGCTTTGTGTGAACTTGCAACCGGTGTGACATGACCGCTTTGATTAATGGCGGAACATTCACATGTTATTAATTAATTAGCCGGCAAATTAATAATGAGAGGGTTGCAGTTGACGTCACGTTGCAGCAAGAATTGCTTCGGTTGACTTTTCATCGTTCTAGAATTAATTAAAGAAACTTTATGCGCAAATTGCACATCGCCAAATGAGCTGAGGCAATGCCAGCTAGCAATCTATTTGCGCCACTTTGAAGACGCAATTAAACACAACCACTGTTGCAGTAATCTAGCAAAAACAAGTACTGTTTTATGATACAATGAAGTGAAAACAAACGCTGCTCCGTTTTCACGATGACCTCACTGAGATTCAAGTTGAATGAGTATTAAAAAGAGTCACTTGTTTTCATTTGATATTTACAGCCATTATTCGATGCACCTATAAAATTTTAAAAATTTTAAAAGTTTCCTTTGAAAGAATTCAGTTTAAAGATTGTAAAAACGATAAAACTTTCAGTGGAACCTTTTAAAAAGAATAGAACTTATAGCAATAAATATCGAGAACTGAAATACAGTTTTGCGCAATAGGTATATTAAAGAAACTGTAGAGAAGGTTTTATATACTTCTTGCGGTTATAAAACTACTTATAGTAAGAACAAACAGAAGTTCGAGACATGTCCCGCGCGAGGTCTCAGAACACATAAAAAGGAACAAGTAATGCTCCTATATCGTAAAGATGGAAATCTAACAGCAAGAGAAAAACATACGAAGAATTTGAGGACAGCAATGCCTCGGGCGGGCACTTAGCGTGGGCTATTAAGGACGCCGTGACCGCCAGCGCGACGGAACGACGAAAACTATAAAACCGTTAAAGTAACGTTTCAGCAGCCGTAAAGAGCGTCGCGAGATCTGTTGACAATGTCGCCCCAACCCGCAATAAACCGTATGCACCCGGCAAGGCAGTAAAACTTAACGGCACTATGATTAAACTTATCTATGAGCGAACTCGCAAATCACGACGTCCCTAATAACCCAGCGCTTATGACGAGATCTCACATTTGTCTAAAATGCAGAATGTTGTATAGTCCAGAACATCTTTGCGTATGTAAAGAGCTATTGCAGTTTGGCGCGTCGCCCAACACAGATACTGCTGGTTTGTTTTTCTAATACCACTATATTCACTTTACTAGTTTAGTGATATTGTACTTAAAATTTGTTTTTTAAATTGTACATTGATACAGTTGAAATTGCAGCTTTTTCTTGGTTATTACATTAAAATGAAACATATCAACGATTTGGTTCATTGATCCAAATTTGCTGATATCAAGTATCAATATCATACAAGTATACTTGCTTAATAACGTAGAATATTCTAGCATGCGGCGTAAAACCGCAAGGACTTTGAAAATGCTTTACAAGTGGTGGAAGGATGTTATAAAAATTTTACGGTCGCTTCCCGTCAGCGAAGGCTGCAGCCTTAATGGACGAGCTAAGTGCATAGGAACATTCATGACAGTGGTAAGAAAACGACAGCAATATGGACGTTAATAGCCATCGACGTTAAGAAGACTTTGCACAGATTTAGGAATTTCATGACGCTTTAACGACCGTTTATCAGACAAGTAGTAAAAGGACTTTTAGATTAACGTTTCAGAAATTCATTCGCATTAACATGAGTGTTATCTAGTACAGTTCAATATTTTCGTTTAGCACGGTAAAATCACATCACTATAAATAATAGGTGGTAAAACATAATTCGGTGTGGGAGGTACCATCGCCAACCACCATATCATATTTACCATGAGTTGGGAGTTATATTACCATATAGTTGAGAGAACACATATTAACTGATCAATTAGTAAATCTAAGCACTCAAGGCTAGCAATAATAACACGTGATACGACTCGAGTTTTATTCGAGGTGAGATATGGATGTTCCCGTGAAAATATACTGTACTATTATACCATACTACAATGGTATGCAGCGATCTCTTAGTACGTATAATTTGGTGTGGAAGCTCTTCTGCTTATCTTCTAAGATAAAAGAATATTTACATTTTACGCTACGCTACGCGTACGTTATTTGGCACATTTAGTTGCTCTCATTTGTAATTTGCGTATCTCATAAAATCATGTGCTGTCAGTGCAGTTCGACGTACTAAGTAATTAAACTTACGTTAGTTCCTTAATGTAAGCACAATTTACACACAACTAATTTACTAAAGGCCTCATTACAGAACTTTTGGCTGCATGCGGCACCGCCATACAAACTACATACGTGACGCAGCTCCACACTTAACCATAATGTAAATTGTGTTTCAAGAATTACAAAATTACAAGTGGTGAAACTCTATTAGGGGTAGGAGAAGGATTCCATCACTATCACACATCTAAAAAAAAGCTGTACGAAAAGTAACACTTCCCTTTCGCTCTCGACCGTCGACTACAACTCTTTATTATATATATATTACAAATAACCACGACTGTTGCTTACTGGATTTCCGTTCCACTCAATAACGAATTTCGATAAAGCATATTTCAAGTGCTAGCTGCATTCTATTCGGTTACGAAGGTCGTAATGGAATTGTTTAAACAATCCATAAGACGTCTTTGACGGATAATTTTATCTACTGGTTTAATATTCCCTATCATATATATTTAATTTGGATCTCTTATTTTTAACACATTTTACGCCCGAATGCTGGATAAGGGTCTCTCCCACAGGCTTCTAAATTATCAGGCAAAATATATGTATAACGTATCTAACCACAACTAGTAAAGTAAGAAGATATGGATATATACATTTCAATTGCAACTAAGATTTATATTCATTTATTAAACATAAAAATACTTGTTAATAAAAAAACTAGTCTTATTAATGTATAATATCATGTTATATACAATTGACACAAAATTTAATTTTAAAAGATCTAGACTGTTGTTTAAATTGTATTACAATGAAACATTATCCTTAATGATTTATTACTCGCAATCAGTAACTCTAGAGCCTGTGCATTTTTACGGTCTATTAATTTGCGTGATTGCAAGAAATATTACACGATTCATGTTCGTTGAGAAAACTGGTGTTGAAGAAGTTGGAAGTACCTACTTTATTAAAAAATATACTTGGAAGTACTTTATTAAAATATAAAAGAAAGAGTATGGTTCATTTCCTTATTTTCTAGATTTTTATAAAAATAAATAAAGGTTATTATATCATTTTTGCTATAAATTTAAACAGAATTTTGCATTTGAAACCCATTTGTAGTTTGGACTCATAAGATCTGGAACAGATTGCAGTCTGTAGACACGTCCGGGAATTGCTTAGTGGGTCATTGTACCTGGAACACAGTCGGTCTCAGGTAAAGTAGGCAATACATAGCCAGTAGCATGTATTAGACAGTGGCTAGACAGTCGGCAGGCTTGTTTTAGCATCTGATCGATACCACGACCGGCCCACCGCGCCCTACTTTACTGGTGGCCACAAACTCTATTTTCTTTTGCCCTTTATTTGAATACAGCGATGAATTTATTACGAGAGCGCTTTACGAATTTATTATTCAGTGGACTACATACGCCTATCATACACTCGAAAAATTATAATCCATAGTTAGTGTTTGAATATTACAGACTGGACTCGTAAGTCTTGTTAAGAATAGAATGAAATAAAAAGGATTTTATTTAGTGTATGGTAAAGTCCAGTTCAAACATTTCTTACTATCCTGTTAAATTATTATTGGATGTAGCAAGTTTGTATTTAGCAATATAACGATACTATTATAACTACAAATATTTTGTCATTCGGTATTTTGCCACATCTTTGTTTGTCGTAAACAGGAACAGCAACTGAAGCCACAAATTATAAATGTCTACGAATACTGTCTTTACCGTATTTGAAAATCAATACTACGAATTAATGATTGGGACCTTCAACTTCTTAGTTAACTACGTGACGTAACATACAATTTTACTTATTTCAATTTAAATTATTGGAGGAATTCTTGAAAAAAAAAATACTTCGTATAAAAAGTGTAAGAATAATGTATGTACTTGTTTTGTTTTAAAGTCCCCTGACATCAATTGGAGGGGGGCGATACACCTATCGACAGTTTTATTTTAAAACAATATAAATTAGCACAGTAGAAAATAAACAGATTGATACGAGATTAATTAAAGAAAAATAACAAACTATTTATTATTATACTTAAAATATTTACAAGTAGTAATAGAAATGAGATTCCAAGTTCTCATAAGGAAGGACAACAATGAGTTTATGGTGATGGCCTTATCTGTGGTCTGACTTACAACTTTCTGTTTGCTACTATGCTTTATAACGTAGAACGTGAACTGAAAAGTAATTCAAAAAAGGATCTACGTAGATTTTATTCACCACCTAGATAGGTAATTGAAATTGATACTCTGCCGCGCCTTCATTTATTTGGCCGTCTCCAAATAGAAACAGTAATTTATTTTTTCTGTTAGAAATTTTAACATTAGGAAAAAACCATTTTATATTTTATCAAAGTAGCTCACCTATTTGCAATAAGACCAAATTTTGGTAGTCTGAATATTTCATTTTGTTAGATAAATACTTAAGTAGATTACATTCGGGTAAAAAAATTGAGATACTTGAAAATAATACCCATCGATGTTATTATATAAGTTTGCTATGTATTATTTTAATTTTATTTGTCGGACATGATATTTCAGGCGTTTGTCACTCTTGTTCACATTTCAAAACTTGTCGCAAGGGATCAAAACCAAATTTTCCGCGTGCAAACCCACGACTTCGTTATTTCTGAGCTTAAAAAGTGGTGATTTAGTCCACAAGTCATGTTGTTTATGTCCGGCTGCGTGCTTTTGGTTTCTGACGCAAGGGTATTAAAAGGTTTCCTTTACGAGAAAAAGTTTTATAATTAAAGGACATCAAAGAACCGCCGCGATGGGGTTACACTTTGGATCGTTATTCAAAGCGGCTGTAACCGAGATAAGGGATCTTTTGGCGCCTTTTCAATACAAGTTTATTTTATGAACTGTGACAAGTAAATTTATTGAGCATAAGGCTATGAAAGTTGCCGATAAAGGAGCGAAAAAGTAAAATGTTTTCAAAATGTTCACGTTGAAAGCGTTACTGCTATCGACCTCTATTTAAAGTACAGTTAAGATAATGTCAGGGTGTACATAAAAACATATGCATTCTTCACCACTTTGTACTTTATACACCCATTGAGTTATAACTTAACATCTATTATATGTTTGCAAAACAAAACAGCTATTCGGTAGAGGTGCAGGCGCAGCTTAAATCAGCGAGGCATGTTGGAAATATGCGAAACATAACTTAATTAAAGAAAATGAAAACAAACAGCTATTACTAAGTTCATCATTTTACGGAGATTAAGGATTAAGATCGCTGATGAGTAGAGACATTAATTATCGAAATATTTTTTTTTTGCGATAAACTTGGCTATAATGACGCAACGATCCTCGCTAATTTTATAAAACTAGCATATTAAAGTCTAAATGAAGTTGAAGTAAAAAATGTTACGCAGAA
This sequence comes from Phocides pigmalion okeechobee, assembly GCA_018251015.1. Taxonomy (NCBI): domain Eukaryota; kingdom Metazoa; phylum Arthropoda; class Insecta; order Lepidoptera; family Hesperiidae; genus Phocides; species Phocides pigmalion. The sequence goes on from DWON01001888.1 coordinate 9,902, forward strand.
AAATATTGCTGCTGAGAATAAAATGAGTTGCCTCCTTGTAACAAAGTGCGGAACAAACTCCTAGTGACTTATATAAAAGGAGTGTTGACTAGTAGTTTTAAATGTACAGCAGTGGCCGTACAGTAATCAACTCCCCGCTGGTGACTGCCGGGTAATTGATTGGTCTCAGACGCCCAGACAACAAAAGATAATGCCGACTCCTGTGGTAAATGTATTTGTCAACTGTTCTGCTAGTAATTAAATAAAAATACCATCACTTCGCACTGACAGCACATCGGCGGGTTAATTTAACTTGTATCTGATAAGTTCCTTCCATTAGGAACTAATCTTTCAGCCGCGCCTCGGCGTACGTGGAGCCGGTCTCCGAGGGATTATTTCCAGGTTTATTGTCGTGTTACAAGAAGCGAGTTTATCGCTTCTAGAGTTATTATTGCAGTTAAAGTAAATAATTTATCCCTGTTCACTGTAGGACTTGGAATACAAACGTAGACTATAGAAATATTTGGATTCCTTTTTTTTACAGGAAAATCCTTTGCTATGAAGTAATAATTTATTATTTTTATAGTATAATTGAAACAAATATTCATTGATTTATGTTTTGTGTTTATCAGTGAAAGTGATTAGTCCACTTGATGTGATCATCGTTTAATCTTCAAGCTAAAAGTCAACTGTAGAAGTCTCACAATTTTATTGATGTAATTAGCAATGTCATTGTCATAATAACAACAAAATAATCACGCAAGAATTAAACTTATTATTGTATAATTACTTAAGTTTTACACACAGAAAACCGTCTCTACATATTTGTCGTTCTGGGCTTTTAAGAGATCTGCAAGGTCTTTCTGCAAACAATTTAACAGGCTTAACTTTGCCGAATAGACTTTTTGGAGGAGATTTGTTATTCACTCAAAAGTTTTAAGTGGCTGTGAAACAATGTTGTCAAAGAATTAAATCATTACCTGTTGAAAACAATTCTGGATTTTATTCGGGAACAAATAGGGTGTACACTTGTATGTATTATTTGAGGTAGAACAGTTGTTAGTCGACGCGTTGATCTCAGAAGTTTTGCCGACAGGTTGTGGTGAATAGGTTTTCCAGATTAAGATAATATGTAATTTCAATGTAAAAGCACTGACTAAAGGACTTTTTGGTTTGCACGAAAAATATTGAAATGGTGTTTATATGTATCTGTTGGTGTAAAAAATCCCTAATCATCATTACTTTCGAATACATGGATTGTAATAGAACTTTTGTTTACATACCGATTCTGAATATTATTTATGTACAAGTTATAATAGTTTTCGATTATAGTCTTTGAATAGTTCAGAACTAAAAACTATGATTGCTGAAACAATTCTTGATGCACAGTGACAGTCGTAAAATTTATTTTGCAGGATATTCCAAAGGCATTACTAAGAATACTTCGTGAGTATAGTCTGAAGGTTTTAAGCAAAAATATAGAGAATATTTTTTGTTTTGAGTTATAACCCATGGTTTTCTGCACACGCGATAAGACAATCATGTGATTTTCATGAAAAATTTTCCGACAAAAGAAATTAAAAAGTCATGATCGAATAGTTACTATAAAGTACTTACTACTAAAGTACTACTACTAAATCGCTGTTAGTATCCTGGAAGTGCTAAATTTGATAATGGTGACCAGACTTTGCAGTAGTTTTAATTGTAAGTAAGAACATAGGAAGATAAGTATCAATCCCTAGAAAAGTTTTCCCATAACTTACTATAACGTGGTTTCGTGAAACGACGGGTGATGTAAGAAAAGATCTATTAAGAAAGACTTCTTCACATACTATATGTAGAGCCCCCCGTGAAGTGGTGCTGCCTTCCATTAGGCAAACGCGTTGGTCGTGGAACCCTGGCGTGATTCCCTGCTGTTCAAGTACTATACCAAAGATTTTTCTAATACGATATAAAATGTTTCCAGTTCAATATAAGGACTTTATTATGATGAATAATAAAATAAAGGGGAAAAACTTCTAAAATCTTCCCTCAAATTTTCAGTACATCTGTAAGGAACTATCATTGTTTCTACCATTTTTAATATTAAATAATAATTAAAAATATTTTATTAATGTCATTTTTATTTGAAGTTCATTAAGTGCAATGCATACCATTTCAGTCCTATGTATAGATGTCTAAGTACCAAAATACTTTGAAATTTATAAAATTGTAGTTCTCATTGCGATATTCTGCAAGACTTTTAAGTTTTGTTACAAAATAATTATAGCCCTGGTTGGATTGATTTAGATAAAGAAAAGATGAAGTGAATAGCGCATGTTTATTATTTGCGTTATTAGCCAATTTTAAATTAATTATTGGTTTTCTTATCTTTCTTTACAATGCTTTTAAGAACTTTAGGAAACGTTTAATGCTAGAAGGGTGCATCAAAGAGAAAATAGCAGCATTAAAACTTGTAAGTGAATTTCATGTCTCGACGATTGATGATAGTCCGTACTTATTCAATGTAAGGCTTTTAGTGCTTTTAAATTTAAAGTAAAGTTAGGTATGTATTCTCATGATTCTCAGGATAGATTATAAAATGCAGAATTGTGTAACGGAAAAATATACGTGATGGTATTTTTTTACAGAAGAAAAGTTTACAAGCGGAACACTTCCGTCATCTACATTGTGTTAAATTAGTGACGTAATTTTTTTTTCTGAAGTTTTTATAGAATAAGCCTATTTATTTAGAAAGGGTATTCTATATTAAAGAAAAAATTCGTGGATGCACTAGTGGAAAATGTTATGAAATTTATTCTTTATAGCAATTTCAGATTGATTAATTTTTAAAGGAGTTGAAAACATAAAACACGGACGTTAGGTACCTACTGTGGGAGAAGCTCGTTAGTTTTGCTGAACACTAGATAATTGTGATAACCACATTTATCCGTGTCCGGAAAACTCTTGAATGTAAAACTTAATTGAGTTATTTTCTACCGGCGCGCCAGGCCCGGAATACGTTCTCATGGATCTCCACCGGGTATCGGCTTACCAATCTATTTACTCTTACGTGACTAGTATCCATCTACTAAATGAGTTTCAGAACCTTATAATGTTATTTTTAATGTGTAGCAAAATTTTGCTCCAAGTAATAGTTCTTGAAATGAAAATATTAGGTTTTAGCGTCGTGCTAGCTCCGCAACGTACCATTACAAATGTTAAAAAGAACTTTTTGTTTACCGAGATTGTCGCGCTACCGCAATTATTCATTTCTCAAAGAAATGTATTTTCACTACAATGTGCAAGTTATAACTGTAACATAACAATACCAACCCGAGTTACACGGAGGCAGAATGTTTTGAAAATAAACAGCTTTTAAACTAGTTTCTGGTTTAAGTAAAAGCGGAAGAATGATGTTTTTCAAGTGTTTAAGTTCTTGATAAAATAATGGAGTAAACCTTCTCTTTAAAGTTGGAAATTTCAAGCGAAAGTGTAAAATATGAAGTTAAATTGCGTCAAAAATGAACGCTATTTTTATTCAGCGATGCAACGGCACAGTCGGTAGCATCTTATTTCGTGGCCGCTGCATAGCGTAATAATCTTAGCTATTCGTTGGGCATCGTCAGCGCTCGGCTCGACAGGCACTCGAGTCGAGCTCAAGGCTCGAGGTGGCTCGAGGCTCGGCGGCCTGAGAGTGCTGGCGCGGCGGAAGCGCGCCCTTACGTGCTTGTCGTCACGACATGCCGCCTTTGTCCACCCACTAGGCTTATTTGCTGAACAATGAAAAAGACGAAAGCCTCCTACGTATTTCTGCATTAACCTACTATGAACATTTCAATAAAAGCTATTTATTTCGATTTAATTTTACCGATCATTAACTAATTTTACCTAATTATGCATATTTATTAGGATCCCGCTCGAGTTTCAACAAGCTTTATTGTCCCAGGTTTAATTTAATTCTATTGATTGATGAGAAGAACTTATAAGGAAGAGGCAGATTTTGGAAATTTTTCATTTTCTTTTAAACGCGACTCTGCCATAAATCGATTTCGGACCCAATTTATCAAGCGCTCTAAATACTCGTCTCGGGCAGGTTGTGTCTGTGAAATGGGGAGGAACATTGAAAACAGTTAAAATTATCTCCGCCTTCCTGCCGTATCGGGTCGTTAGGTATTTAGGCGCCTGTAAATCTAAGTTTCATTACTTAAGCGTAACGAATTTGCGTAATGTATATTAGTTATAGATATATTAAATAGATTTTTTCGTGTACCTAGTTATCTACTAGCTGTGAGTGATCTTTGCTACGTGGTCGAGACTTTTTTGTGATTACGTTTCAATTTCTCAACTCAGTCGGTCCGTCAGGCCATGTGAGCGATGCGCGTGTCGAATCTCTGTGACAACCTCCCTCGCACGCTGTTGCCCAACGGACGCTGCGAATACCTACAACATTAATTTGCTTTGGGTACATTTTTCCTTTATGTTTTTGCCAGTGTTTTGTATGAATAATTTCTGAAGCTAAATACAAGCGAATTCCCAGCTTTAAATTGGTTTATGTACATTAATTTAATGCTGTTTTTGCTTTTATGCTTAGGCGTCAATATGAATGTCATGCACGTTTTTAACAGACTTCAATTTCAAAATTTATTAGAGCTCTGAGCTCAGTTCTACAGCAATATCTTTGTACTAAGTTAGAGTTACAAACTTAGTTTTAATATAAATAATCTACTTACTCTACAAGTGCCATTTAGATATATTAAATCTAGTCCTATTTACCTTCGTTTATTCCGTGCATGTGCGTGAAGAGTGTGTTAAAGTATTGATTACATTCTAGTATTAAGGGTCGCAATTAATATCTTTGCGGTTTAAACGACGAGTTGGAAGTGTGTAAATAACCTGATACGTGTTATTTATCCATTAAAGGGAAATAATGATTGTTATAATTAGATTAATTCCTTTTGTGATTTTTTACCTAGAAGTTTATAACAGATTTTCAAAATTATAATTTAGGCTCAGTTAGGAAAATTATGATGATACAGATTTTTTTTTCAGTAAGAATAGTATATGAGTGTACAAGTCATCTGATGTTAAGTGGTCGTTGCCGCCTATGGACATCCACACCCAACGTCAAACAGAATTAAAGCTCGATCTAAAGTTATGGTTAGATGTATTACTTACTCCTGATGACTGAGATGGTCGGCTCGCTTGTACGAATAACTGTGCCGGCTACAGTTATTCGTACTTCTACGTCTCTTCTACCACAACAAAATAATTGCTTTAGTGTTCTACCAACTATACATAGGTAGAAGTTATACGTTGAACTCATTCAGTCCGTTCATCTTTCACCATATTAAAGTGTATTATCAATTTATATATTATTATGCTTATGACATTTTCTATAACATGCATTTGAAGTGAAGAGACCCGATCGAGTTTGTTCAGCGCATTGCAAAGTAACCAGAGCTTTGTTATCAGCATTTAAAAATCATGTCAAATCGAGCGGTTTTAGTGAGGAGGACCGAGAAGAGCCCTCGAGAGTGCGGAGGGTTCCGAGTACTCTTCTGCTGAGCCCGTCATATTATTCGACCTACTTAACGGGACCAATAGAAAGAGTCGAGGTGTTTCAGTGCCACTACTGGCGAATATCAAGAATGGATATTCACACGATTTTGTCTTCATTGAGTTATTTCTTTTTGTATTATTCCTCATTGAAAAGTTCAAGTTAATAATGCTATACGTTTCATATTTCAAACTTTTGATGATTTTATTCTGCTTGAAGATAGGTCGTAGTGTGGGAGGAGAAAAGTTTGAGCAAGTTGATAAGTCACGTAACGGTGTTCACCGGGAGGTTGTAGTAGTATCGAACTGAAATACTGACGAGCTTCGAGAAAAGTATATTACATCTAAAATTAGGGCCTATTATGTGACAAATTGTAATGTATGTATCAGTATGGAGTATAAAATGTCAATATTGTATAATAACTATGAGTAAATGACGTTGATTGAAGATGGTAATAAATGGTAAATATAATCCAATGTTATATTTGGATAGCAACACGACATCGTGTTATAATATTTTATAACGCAGAATTCGGTAAAAATTTGTTCAGTTTTCCGAGAGCGCAACGAAAACGGATACTGGCGAAGCGAGACAAATTCTATCGCATGCCTTAGAGCAGAGCACTCAACTAGTAAAAAATTTCCTTGCTTTTATTTCTAGACGCGCTGACACTCGATCGCTTACGGCCGCGTCACTTCGCCGACTTGATTTATGCGACCAATATGGGTGCTGTCACTCCGCCGCCGGTATCGAACCGCTCATATTATCATCCACCCATTCACTGCAATCTGCTTCGCCGTTTTATCAAAAAGGCAACTACGACAATGTGCAGATCCATCTTCATTTATGTTTGACTGTATAATAACCAGTGCTCTCCCTTTTTGAGTCTCAAATCCGTATATGCTTAAAGATTATGCTTATGGGGCTTCGATATGAGGGTAGGTAATTTAATTTCAAATTAAATCGTGCGTGTTATGCAAATCGTAGCATAAATAGAACATAACAATAAGTTGAACGGGTGACAGATAGTGGCTAAGTTACACCCGGCTCTATGGATTTTAGCGACAGTTTGAAAATATTTGATGCGGGTTTTCCGTTAACCAATTCGGTTTAGAGCTGCGTAGTGGACTATGTTCTAAAATGATCTCGATTGTGAGGAGACACTCTTGTCCGAGAGTAAAACATAAAAAGTGTTGCCATCAGACATTATAACTAAGCAACGTGTTGTTTGAAGAATCACTGATATACTCGTACTACAGCCACATTTGCCATTACATTTGTTATTAAACGACTTTAGAATAAAACCATAAGGTTTTAACAAGAATGAACAAGTATAATGTAATAACATTTATATAAAGTTAGTAAGTATATCAAGGCAGTGCTTATTAAATGTCGATGGGAAAAGACATCGACACCAGTGTAGGCGTCGAGTTTCGCGCGGTCGAATCAAGCCGCAAGTAATGCAGTCCCAGTTGCGTTATTCCTGTTACAAATGAAGTCACTTGGGAAGCAATTTTTCCTTTTTATAGACAGATTAATATTAAGATATTTCGAAGCGAGATCATACCGGTTTTAATTAAGGTTGTTGGTAAATTTAGATGTCAATGTTCAAATAAAGTAATTTGTCTTTGATATTAAACAACAATGAACTATTTTTGTTACAATGGTTAAAATGACGGTTTGTGAGAAGAATCTTTTGGTTTCGTTTTGCAATCATAACATGACATTTGTGTTAAAAGTATTTACGCACAAGAAATGTGTGTACGTATGATTTTGATTATGAGTTTTTCTACTTCCTGATTGGTTAAAATTAGGAATTAAAAAAGCATGTAGAAATAGTAAGGTGCATGATTTGAGGTGTAAGAAAACTTTAAGGTTAAACCCGATGATCGGTTACGTTTCCCAAAGGCCGGTAGTGATTATTTTGTATTAAGTAGGTTGCATGCTTGTTTTCTATTTTGATAACAAAGTCGCAGTTGCAACTTAGACATCACTCGGTTCAAAAAACAAAATACAACATTTGAAAGATTCGACTAAGGATCAAACAAATGTTTCTCAATCTAAAAATCGAAATAAACTCAATGTGTCTTTCACAGATAATTGCTACGAAGGGGCCAAGAATTCGGATAACTTTTGAATAATAAACACAGCTCTACCGTACTTGATATCCAATATTTCAATAAAGCTCTAAGTTTTGGGAAAAGAAAATGGAGAGGCGAAAAATTACATTACGAAGGTCTGTAGAAATTGTGGTTTTCTCTTCAACGTCGAATGTGTATTACTTTAAGTATAGATATCATTTTTGGTCACACACTTCTCCAGCGGGAAATCTTGTGAGGGCTACAAAAGGTTTTTGTTATTTTACTTTGATGAGCTTCGAGAAACGCGAAAGATCAAAGAAAATCATAGTTTTATTTGTACGCGCCTCGGATTTTTAGTGGAATTACTTCTTAAAATATTTCCCATGGTTCAATATTACGAAAAAATACATTTCGTTTATTTCGAAGATGTGTGCTTGATGTCAACTACAATGATTTAAAACCGCAGAAACGCCAAATGATTTCGAGCACTTTTTTATGGTTTAAGCTTTTTGGTTTCTGGCTTTACAAAATCTTTTGCTTTTACGTGAAAGTTCTTATAAAGTATAGACATACGGTATATTCTGAAATTACAATCATTTCATTACATATTTGTTTTATCTAGTGTCTATTAATATCGGTTATGCATAACATTTTTCAACGGCAAGAGAACCCTCTTAGTATTTATTAACCATGTTTTAAAAGGAATAACAAAAGACAATGTCGAAAATTATGTTATTTCAATGACGATATTTAACGTTCTAAGCCTAACACAAGTTCTAATTAATTATAATATGGAGTGAGAGCATGTAAAGTGCCTGAATACGTCTTACTTAAGGGGTCGCCCAAAAATAATTTGAAGGCACTTACTTCTCTCTATTATCTTATTGAATATTGTAAAAGCCCTTGTGTAATTCGTATTATATTCCGTTGGCAGTTCCCTAAGCGTTTAATATTGGATAAAATATACCCTAACGTTCCTTCGTATTCCCCCGTTGTTCATATCGGCATGTTATTCAGATTATACACGAATATTTCAATGCTTTCTACTAAATTACAGCTCACGAAACTCTTTTACTTAATGTCGTACGTCGGCAGAAGCGTGCTCCCGAGGACCATCGCATGTCACAAGCGATGGCGGAATATTTAGTGTTACAATATACATATGTATGCTATGCATATCGTCGAAGTCGAAAAACGTTTTCATTTTCCTGATAATATTAAAATACTGTCATAACGAAATCGATTGTGATAATAGACATCGACAACATATTCGCCAAGCACGAATCGGATCATGCTTAGTAAAGGTTCGTACTAAATTCTAAGTTTTAAAGGTTGATTTCTAAAATGGAACACAATTGATCATAATGTTAGTAATTCCTTTCTGAGCTTAAATTGAAGGGTTGGTAGAAACAAATTGCAATTTAATTTAAAATTTATTGAGCACGAAAAATTTAGGAACCATCGGAACGTGTCCACTGTGAGTTGTCGAGGATATTAGGGCATTGAATGACATTTTTTAATGTTCTTGTTGTAGGAAAAGCCGGATTATATAATTATATTGTTTAACATGAAAAAGTACGACTATTATAAATGTTCTGATTTGTCTACAAAACTCTAGAAATAATAAAAGCAACACTGATTTGTAAAGAAGCCATTTATATGTATTACATTATTGTAATAATTGGTAATAACATATTTGTCCGAAGCAAGAAAATAAAAGTTTGCTGTATTAAATAACAGCAAGTTATAGGAACCAGAGAAGTAGTCATGCTTTGGATTCCGCAGCGTATACCCATTTGCATACTCTTATTATAGAGGAAAAATTGCAACACATTAGGCAGCTCCGTCTTAAATTGTTAGAGAATGGATTTCCTGAGCAAATATTCCCGTTTCATTATTCTAAACAAGGAATAAATTTACCGAGGGAAAACAAACAATTGTATTAATTTTGAGCGACTGCGGTTGCATTACTTGATCAAATTATTCATAGCGACTTCTTTCGTCCTTGTTTCTGCTTTTTCATTTAGTGCTTGATAGATTGAAGTTGAAAACACAAAAAGTTTTTTAAAAACAAACCAATTAGGGCGGGCTTTTTGAATGGTTATGTTGGGGAAAAAATCGTCAAATGGTAACTGTCAGCATTTCGCACGAACACCGTGTCCTTTAATTAGATTCGTACCGGTAGTAACCGGCTTATTCCGGCTTAGCCAGGCCCTCGTGAATGCGGCCGTGCCACTGCAAAAATGACCAACTAATTGGCTTAGAACATTGTACGTTACGCATTTCAATATCCAATATTCCGCTTAATGGTGCCTCCTAAATGGCTGTTGCGTAACAACCGTTTTACGTGGGATAAAGATTATCTTTTTCGTTATATTTCGTAACCTTTATAAATGTCTAATACGTTCAAACTGATAAAATTTCATATATCTACACATATTACCTATAATCATCGGTTTGAAAAACAGATTACTGACAAGATTAGTGCTGCCTTTTCCCACCTACATATGACTGTATGTAGATATGGTTGCATAGAACACTAGCAAAACTGGGTCTTCATACAGCAATGGAATTAGGTATTTAGGTGCAGCTAACGCTAATGTAAATGAGCTACATTTTGTGGGAATTACTGTCATCCGCGTTAACTCATGCCTACAGTTTTTTTTAATCTGTGAGACATTTTGACTTTTATTTTACGATATGTAACTTACATTAGTGAATCTAAGCCATTGTTGTTTTTTCGCTGCAGTATATTGCTAAGGGGTATATTGTTATTAAGGTGGGTGTTTTAAGGCAAATATCTGTCTACTTTATTTGTTTACTTCTTTCAAGAAGTGGCTAAAACGTTTAACCTAAAATGTTTGTAAAATGGCAAAAGTAAGAAGAGAGCTAAGATGGCGTGTTGGCGTGATTGTCTCGGTGAGCCGACATCCGCCGAAGGAAGGCTGCTTGTGTACCGGATGTGTTATGTTCGCATTCAACCTACACATTGCGACCTGTCTCTACCTTTATTTCGTTTTTGTACTTATTTTGTTTTCTGCTTGCGTTTCTCTAAACCCTTCTCATATGTTTAAGGTCAGCAATTTAGTCAACATTTTATTACATTCACAATGAAATTATGAAATGGTTAAAAATATTTTTAAACGATCTCAGATTTACTTTGAATAAAATGATTAAAAGTGGTTACCTGCTCATTTACATATTGGGGGAACGTCAGAAATAGTATTGCATCTGTGATCAGATTTTAATAAGCCTCTTATTCTATATAGTGTAATTACGGATGTCCATGAGGGGCAGGGTCACTTATCAGTAGGTGGAGTATACTCGTTTGCTATTTCAACTTCAATATAATTTAAATAAAGTTTTGTATAAAACCGTACATTTTAATAAATATACATTAGGTGATGATTCCGCTTGTGTTAACTGACTGATGTGGAAACTTAAAAAGGTGAATTTAAAATGAATTTAAATAAAATTTGTCGCGGGTAAACTAGGGTAAACTTACTGTTCTCAGGCACATTTTTGCTTACACATATGTAAAATTGTCAACGTAAACACGACTTAAAATCCTCATTCGCATCGCAACGGAATCCAGCGAAGTGTGACTAACACGGAACGTGGAACGTGCGAGTCCTAGCAACACTTTCATTTGTGTTTCAAAACTTCGCTATTTGCTCGATAATGCGCTCGTTACATTAACAAACCGACTGGATAGTGAGACTTCGTTAAAGACAAGCAAGTATTTCAATACTGCTATATTTTCTGAAGCGAACCAGCTTAACATAAAACTTTGTAATTTGATTTTCTTTCACAAGTTACTTCACTAGTTTGTCGGAAACATGTATTTTAAGTAGTCTGTTGTCAATTCAAAACTTACCCAAAATATGGTTTCATGTGGGATTAAAAGCCTGAGCACTTTCTTTTATTTACCAATTGTGTTTTAATAGATATCTAACTATGATATGAAAGTAATACAAAGACCTTGCGATTCATTAGATGTGTTTACATCTGCGCCACTATATCGGCACTGCTCGTCCTTGCGTCAGACCGCAATCGCGTATCTTGGACTTGGTATAGATTTTTCAGAAATATGTTTCTTATCAGAAAGATAAATATATAACAAGGAATTTAGTGATTCAACACAGAGTACACTTGTTATGATTTTATATTTAAGTAGTAAAAAAAGTTCCTTTCACAAGTTAAAATTACTAAGATTAAATGTTTTATAAAGCCCATTGTATTATACATTATCTGAAAGACCTGAAAATCATTCTTCTTATGGATGTTTTCCAGTCTTCATAGACGTTTAATACATTCAATATTTTAGTAGATTAAAAATTGGTGAGTTAAAATTCTTTATGGGCCACACTATGAGCTTTTTGAGCGTTTCTAAATCATGTAAGTTTTTATAAATACATTTTCTTAAAGCATAAATAATATTATATATTATGGTTTTATTCATAAAAATGTCAATATTTATTAATAATAAAAGATGGACTATATTAAATATTTGTTAGTAATGTATATTAAAAAATAACAAATATTATCTATGGTCGGTCAAAACTTTAAAGTACACTCGGTACGTATACCTTTGTTACGTATAAAAATGTACACGTTTTTACACTGAATCTGAGCACCTCTACTTGGCAGCACAAAAGATCGGAAAGAATATACATGTGCAAGTCGGAGACCGTTGTTTAGTGGACCGAGTTAGTAATTAGCTCCTTTGTAGGTATACGGTTTCTATTAGGAAGAAACTATAAACTACAGAGTTCTCCCGTTACAAGTTAGTTACACGCGCTAATGTCACTCGCAGTCTCGGAAGTTTCGCCAGGACTCGTCGTACTTATCGTTTACTCTTGAATTCTCAGAAAAGCTTGCAACGTAGATCAGCTTACTTCAGACAGACGGAATGAGATAAAGGCTCATGTAAAATAACTGGACCACGATTACGGAACCAAGCCAACTTATGGATTGGATTTGATATTTTTGTATCAAATAAATGCGTTTAACATTTATTATTTATACGTATGGAATTTGTCTACTTGCATC
>DWON01001889.1:0-22552 GCA_018251015.1 Phocides pigmalion okeechobee
CTGTAAAATTGTGTTTTTTAAGATAACACGTTATTGAAGCAAAGAAGCGATATATAATATGATTACATAACAGTTACTTTTTAAGTTATTTATTAATGCAAATAAAGTAATTAAAGAATGTCAACTGTACTTTTAAGTACGTTAACCTTGTACAAAATATTGATAATGCCTTGAAATGATATAAATAAACATTACTTCGCGTGGAATCTTACAGCTGTTTTTTCCGTGTTTTGATAATAATAATAAAACCTTTATTCCAACTATAAATACATACTTCAAAATACACACAATATAAAATATTAATTGTAATTGTAATATATATACATATATTTTTATGTGAGAAGAGTAGCAAACGAGCTTGCAAACCACCTGATGTAAAGTAGTCGCAGCCCATAGACATCCGTTACAACCACAAACACGACCGAAATCCTATCTGAGCTCGAACGTAAATACGTTGTTACTCCTGAGGACTAAGATGGTCGCCTAGCTTCAAAGTATAGCCGGCAACCGCACCACTCCAACAGAGACAACCTAAGTGGTACCTCCCCGGTCGAACTATAGTTCTTCCGTCTTAATTTTGGCAAATATTAAATACGTTTTAATTTCGTTAGTTGGAATAAATTGGATAAATAAATTTAAACTATGAATATTAATATGTATAATAATCATTTAGAATTAATTATTTACCATTGTTTTCTAATTATTTGTACATTTATATATTCTTAACATACCCGTTATTTACATTTATTTTGTTTACCTTGTTTAACTTATTTAGTTTTAAGGGATTACATTTTTTTATATTTAACCCTAGCGATAAGGCTGACGGGCTGCCTGATGGAAAGCAGCCACCGTCACCTGGACATCTGCAACACCAGAGGAATCGCCAGCATCGCCGGCTTTGAAGAAGAGCTCTTTTTGCATCTTTTTGAAGAGCCCCAAGTCATAGCGCTCCGGAAATACCTCAGGAGGAAGGTAATTCCACATCTAGCACGTCCGTGGCAAAAACAACCGTGTAAATCGACATATTATATTGAGGTTTCTTTAAAAAATATTTTAAATACTAAACCTGTATATAATTAAATCGGCAATTCAAAATCGTTAATCGGGAGTACCCGTTACATATTAAAAAATCAAAATCAAAATAGTTTTATTCAAAGTAGATTCTTTACAGAACTCTTTTTGAACGTCAATAAACTACCGACTCGTAAGGTGTTTCGTTTTGCAGAAGGGTCGGCGAAAGAAACTCCAAAACACACATCTTTTTCATCATACTTACCAACAGACCCAGCCTTCTTATCACCGTGGGCAGCGTCATACAATACAATTAATTAATTAAAGTTCTTTAAAAGTTAAATTTGTTCCACATTCCGCCGACGCCGCTGGCAAGTGGGCCGGTTCACATCTCGCGTAGAGAATTGCAATCGCTATTCAACGCGGGAATGCAGCTAACGTTCTTTGAACTATACCGCACGGGCACCGACTCCCTTTAGATTGCTTAAGTTAGGACGATGATGAAACAAACTTGCAGGACGTGATGGTGGTGGGCGAGCCGTCGCTGATGGGCGGCGAGTTCGGCGACGAGGACGAGCGGCTGATCACGCGGCTGGAGAACACGCAGTACGAGGGCGAGCCGGCCGACTGGAGCGCGCCGCCGCCCGCCTCGCCCGCCAAGACGCCGCCCGCGCACTGACGCACCACAATACACGCTAAGGATTCACGCGACGATGACTTTCATTTCCCCCCGCCTCTGCCGACTCCGCCGCCCCCCGCTCCGAGACTGCGGGCGGACATTACCGTGTCGTAGATGATACGCAGATGTTCAAAAATACTATATTTCAGTGAATTGTCGGTGCATTTTCAGTCTAGAGAAATAAGCTCCAATTTAGTGCCTCCACGCTAACGATTTACGCAACGATGATTTTCATTTACCACCCCGCCTTTGACGCCTTCCCTGCGGCTACATGTGTTGTACGTGCACGCCTGTATTGCGGGCGGACACAAATGTCGACGTCGGCGCTACAAGACTGCGGGCGAACATTAAGTCTGTGGATTCCTAAAAATTTATATTTCAATGAATTGTCACCGCATCTTCAGTCTAAAGAAATAAGCTCCAGTTTAGTGCCTCCCGCAACGTTGACCCTATATGAACGCCGCAATCAAAGTGTTAACACGTCGACTGAGCCGTACGCTCTCGGTTGAATACTCCATTCATTGTGTAAACTCTTAGTCGACTCGACAGTAATAATTCCGCTAACTAAATATCTAACGCACATCAAAATTTATGAATAAGGTGTCGAATGGTTCATGGTTGAGATGTCAGTCACTTTTCGGTGCCTTAACTATACGCTCTTCATAAAACTTCAAGCTCTCATTCCGTTGAATACAGAACGAAATATCAGTTGATTGTTGGATATTTAACAATTTGAATACAAAACCTTTTGTGATTTTAGTCGAACGAATACTTAATGTATATTAAGTCTTAGTCGACCCTCGGCTGAATACAATCTCGCTATTTTCTCTTCGTCAAATTCTATACTATATAATGAAGTCTGTGGACTCTCGGCTGACTATCAAATGATTAACTATCCATTCCCGGTCGAGTACTAGAAACTACTGTACACTCTTATCCTAAACGTGCAATGGATGACTACACAAGCAAGTTTAATATTGTTTCTAATAAATGTATGTGACTGGATGAGACTCGCGACTGAATACTGGATCGCCAGATTGTCAGTCGGATAAAATGCTATGCAAGAGACTGTGGAGCAAATAAGAGTTATTATTTGTCTTACAAAATTATGTAAGAATTGTAATCTAAATTACTGATAAGATGGTTCAAAGCAACGCATTCACGAAAATGTGACTTATGAGCGTTTTTATTTAACACTTTCCCTGCGGCTACAACACTGCTGTGTAATTCTGGACGCGACGCGCTTGCGGCTCCTACACCTGTGTTGTACCGACACATTAGTATGGATTACGGGCGAACACAAGTGCTGTTTACGTCGGCGCAACAAGACTGGGGGCGGACATTACGTCTCTGTATTCGTAGACGATACACAGGTGCTAAAAATACAATATTTCAGTAATTTGTCGGCGTATTTTCAGTATAATCAAATAAGCTCCAGTTTAGATAGATTAGATGATATCCGCGCCGCAGTCAGAGTGTTAAATTCGCAAACTAGGAATGATTACCTGATCTTACAAGTGGACGGAGACAACTTGGTGTACTAAAGAATTTAAGTTAACTTGTTAGTTCTGCAGAGTATTAGAAAATAGTTCTATTTCTGTTATGTTGACATAAAATGATCTGAAATGTATTAGGTGTATTTAATTTTAATATATACAGAAGTAACACGATATCCGGTGGTTCAAATCAGGGCTATCCAAATCAGAGTTCTCAAACCAATAAAAATAAAAACGTGAATGTGGACTTATTGTCTGTAGCAACCTTAAATTTGACTTGATATTCACAGATTTAAGAAATAAATCATATAGAAAATAATGTGATTAGTAAAAAAGAATTGCTCCATTAAGGGCAGTTTAAATTAAGTTTTTGTTTTTTTTTATATTTTCTATAAATAGCTAAGAAAACCTAAAAATTGTTTTGCCCAATGATTACTGAATCTAAAATGAAGGTTTCGCCGCTCATGGTTTCGAAAGTCCTGATTTTAATTACCGATGACACATTTTCTCATCCGGAAAGTAATTCAAACAACATTGTAAAAACATCAGTATATTTGTATGTGGAAAGAATTTCGTGTTTCACAAGAGAGTATTGTAACACTTTCCCTGCGGCTACAACACTGCTGTGTAATTCTGGGCGCGACGCGCTTGCGGCTACACAACTGTGTTGTACCGACACATTTGTATGAATTACGAGCGAACAAAAGTGTTGTTTTTACGTCGGCGCCACAAGACTGGGGGCGGACATCACGTCTGTGTATTCGTAGATGATACACAGATGCAAAAAATACAATATATCAATAATTTGTCGGCGTACCTTCGGTCTAATCAAATAAGTTCCAGTTTAGGGCCGTCTTCCGCAATACTGACCCGATCATATATCGCTTCTTTGCTTCAATATCGTGACAAGTTTGAAAACTCAAGTTTTTATTTTATTTGATAATTGAAATCTCCGTGTTTGATTTGAGATAGCTAAGGTGTTAAATGTTTGTACGTAATCTACAATAAACGAAAAAAAAGAATACACAATGAAGTAAAATCATTTTTTTGTAAGTAAAAAACGCTCTACAGTAAAATTGCGTTTTTTTAAGATGACACGTTATTGAAGCAAAGACGCGATATTTAGTAACATCAAATACATTTTCAGGGGCCTGCGGCGATGTGTACCATTGGTGTACAATTGCTATCTCAGCTGGTTGTGGAAATGAACCAGGTGTCGGAAGGCGATGCCAACAGGTCGCTCGCTAAACACAGGAAGATTGCATCGTCTTTTCGGTAAGTTCTCTCATAAATAAACCCATATCTCAATCTGGTCTTCTAATAATACATTTAACGGTGGGAGAACTGTACAACCGGGGAGGGCCCATGAGGGCGGAGGTGGTACCTCCCCGGCGGTAACGCTTTACGGCGCATTATGAAATCCGCCGTAACGCATTACTTGTGTTTCGGTTCAAGAGGTACGGTTGTCTACATTTTGAAGCGAGGTGACTAGTCCTCAGGACCAGCAACGTACCTTTTTTTATATAAGAAGAGTAGCAAACGAGCACGCAAATCACACGATGTTAAGTAATCCAAGTCTATAGACAACCACAAACACGACTGAAATGCTATCGGAACTCTAACGTCTAGAGAAAACAGATCCAGTTGAAGTCGGTAGAGAAATGCGGTTGTCAATACTTTGAAGCGAGGCGACCATCTTAGTCCTCGGTAACAACGCATCTACGTTCGAGCTCAGATGGGATTTCGGTCGTGTTTGTGGTTGTACGTGGATGTCTATGCGCTGCGACTTGTAACACCAGGTGGTTTACATGCTCGTTTGCTACTTCTCACATAAAAAAATACCTTAAAATCAACACCAAAGTAGCTCGAATACTATTGCGTTCCCTCTCTCACAAGCATCATCCATCTCGTTCACTCATCTCCGCTTGAACGTTGCGCATGACACGAACGGATCTACATAAAGCGTTGCACGCCAGTGTTTTATTCAGTTAACACTTTGACTGCGATGCTCTTATAGTACATCGAGTCAGCGTTGCGGGAGGCGGCACTAAACTGGAGCTGTTCTCTCCAGTACATGCACCGAAATTGTACACAAATATATTTTTTTAGCACACATGTAGCATCTACGAATACACAGTCGTTGGTGCCGTCCGCAGTCTTGTAGCGCCGACGTAAACACAGCACTCGTGTCCACCCGTAAGCTTGTGCAAGTTTTGTATTAACAGAACGGTTTTGTTTACGTCGGCGCTGTGAGACTGCGGGCAGAGAGAACGTCTGTGTATTCGTAGATGATGTGGGGATGCTAAAAAGGGCAACATTTGCGTGAATTGTGAGACGGTCTCCAGTCTAAAGTAAACAGCTCCAGTTTAGTTCCGCCTCCCGCAACTCTGACCCGATGTAATATGCTCGCAGTGTTGTAGCGCCGACGTAAGTACACTAAATTTGTGCGTACACGACATGTGTGTGCTCGTGAGCGTTACGTTGCGTGATACACGTCATTCGTGTATCCTGCAGGGAAAGTTTTATATTCTAAAAGACCTCGGACGGTCGCCTCGCTTTATAGTGTAGCCTGCACCTATCCAACTGAACTACTCTCTGGTTGTACCTAATATCAAATTTGATTCCAGCGACACCCAGCTGTTCGAGATGTTCCGTCTCGCTTGCTCTCTGCTGGGCGCGGCGAGAGGGAAGAGTCTCGACTTGGCCGATGAGAGCCAGCACGCGCTGTTGGCAGCTCTGCTCCGGTTGGCTCACAACTGCTTGACGTTCGACTTCATCGGGACGACCAGCGACCAGTCGTCGGAGGACTTGTGTACTGTACAGGTGGGATTGGTTCATGGTTCCTTGTATGCTGATCATATATTAGATCGGATCAGCGTTGCGGGAGGCACTAAACTGGAGCTTATTTCTCTACACTGAAGATGCTCAGACAATTCACTGAAGTATTGTATTTTTTAGCATCTGTGTATCATTTACGAATACAGACGTAACGTCCGCCTCCAGTGTTGTAGCGACGACGGAAACACAGCACTTGTGTTCGCTCGTAATCCATACAGATTTGTCGGTACAACACAGGTGTAGCCGCAAGCGCGTCTCGTCCAGAATTACACAGCAGTGTTGTAGCAGCAGGGAAACTGTTAAAGACCAATTTTAAAGAGTGCCGACAGTTTTTTCTCCCTGCAACGTCAACCAACAGGCGCTCAAAGTCGATGTACTGATTACATTGTAGCCTTGACGTTCATTAAGTGTATGTAAATACCTTACAATGAAATAAAATATTTGTTTTTTAGAAGTGTTAGGAGATTTGTCTACGAATTCGAATGTAAATTTAAATTTTACTTCATTGTAAGGTAAGTTTTCGAAAGGTGGGAGAGCTATAGTTCGACCGGGGAGATACTACTATCCCCAATAATCCGGCGTAAAGAATAACTTGTGTGTCGGCTGGAGAGGTGCAATTGTCTACAGTTTGAAGCGAGGCGACCAACTTAGTCGTCAAGAGTAGCAATGTATCTACGTTCGAGATTAGATAGGATCATGGATGTCTATGGGCTGCGACTACTTGACATCAGGTGGTTTGCATGCTCGTTTGCTACTCTTGTGACATAAAAAGTCCATACACTTAATGAACGTCAAAAGTCAGTGCGTCGGCTTGGAGCGCCTGTCGGCGGTTCCGAAGCGTCAGAACTGTTCCAGATCCCGACGTCGTGGCGGCCGACGTTCCTGGAGGCGGGAACGCCGGAGCTGTTCTTCGAGCTGCAGCGCGGCGTGCGCGGCTCGCTGGGCGCGCTGGCGCTGGCGTGCCTGGTGCAGCTGGCGTCCGTGCGCCGCTCGCTGTTCAGCACGGCCGAGCGCGCCAAGTTCCTCAACCGCCTCGCCGCCGGCGTGCTGCGCGTGCTCGAGGACGCGCAGGTAACCGCCGCTGCTTCCCGCCGCCCGTCGGAATGTCCCGTGTTCCAGTCATCATTCCTCATGTTCCAGTCTGAATGCCTCATGTTTCAGCCGAAATGCCGAATTTCCAATTGGAATGCTTCATGTTCTAGTTAGAATACTTCATGTTCTGAATTTCCCTATCAGCATGCGAAGATCCAGTCGGAATGCTTCGTGTTCCAGTCGGAATGCCTCATGTTCCAACCGGAATGCTTCATGTTCTGAATGTCCTTATCGTCATATAAAGGTCTAGTCTGAGTGCCGATGTGTTCCAGTCGAAATGCTTCGTGTTCCAGTCGGAATGTTTGAGATTCCAGTCGGAATATTTCAAGTTACAGTCTGAAACCTTCATATTCGAGTTGGTATGTAGCGTATTTCAATTGGAATACTTCGTGCTCCAATTAAAATGCTTCACGTCCCAGCCGGAGAGTTTCACATTTCAACGGAAATGCCTGATGTTTCAACAGGAATGCTCCAATCTACTTATTAACCAATACAATTCAATCTTCCAGGGCCTATCGGATCCAGCTAATTATCACGAGTTCTGCAGACTCCTCGCTCGTCTCAAGTCCAACTATCAACTCGGTGAGATGGTCGTAGTGGACAACTATCCACGGCTCATCGAGCTGATTGCCAAGTTCACCGTACAGAGCCTACAGGTAATTTCCTCTGTAATTGATGTAGTAAACGACCATGCAATCCTCTTGAAACGTTAATAGGACATGTGAAGTGGGACAGGACCTTCTGTATCTCCAACACCAAGATAGCGAAGGCCCAAGTCGTACACGGCGATGATGGAAAGTAAAGAATCATTTGAAAGTGGTTGATGAGAGAGTTTTAAGAATGGGAGCACTATAGTTCGATCGGGAAGGTACCACCGCCGTCCTCGTAATCCGCTGTAAAGCCTTACTTGTGTTTCGGTTGGAGAGGCGCGGTTGCCGGCTACACTTTGAAGCGAGGCGACCATCTTAGTCCTCAGGAGTAGCAAAGTATCTACGTTCGAGCTCAAATACAATTACAGTCGTGTTTGTGGTTGGACGTCGATGTTTATTGACTGCGACGTTAACATCTGGTGGTTTGCATGCTTGTTTAATACTCTTCTCACATAAAAAAGTTAAAATTCACGTGAACGAGTTCGCGGGCACGAGCTATTAGTAATAAAGTATTTAGTAGAAAAATCTGGTCAAATTTCCATTCGCTTACCAGATGGAGTTGGCAGCAAGTTTTCCAATATGTGCAACATGTGTTGAACTCAAATATTGCTTATTGCTCTTTGGCAGTACGTTGAAACTGACACCCAATGCTCCTTGTACGTATGTAGCACTTTCGTTCTTAAATATAATGTATATGTTTATTATAAAAAGCCTTGGAGATCATCTACGAGTTCGAATCAAAACTTAAGGAAATAAGAAGTAGAAGAAAACTTAAGGAAATAAGACGTAGAAGAACCAATATTGACTTAGCCCAAAGGAATAGTAAGGTTAAGTGGCACTGCCACTTAACCTAGGCGGACTAGTTCGTAGAACCGATGGCCGATGGAGCAGTGAGATTCTCGAATGGAGACCACGCACCGGAAAGTACAGCGTAGGACGGCCTCCGACAAGATAGAAAGACGACCTCATAAATTTCACTGGGGTCCGGTGGGTGCAGGCTGCATAAGATAGGTCCCCTTGGAAATCTGTGGGAAAAGTCTAGATCCAGCTTTGGACATCTGAATGCTTAGATGATGATGATGATGATATAGGGAAATGTAGCTTTCTTTAATAATGAAATCTATCTATACAATTAAGGATCTTTAAAACACCGTGTAAAAGATTGACAAGATTAAGCAACATTGGATAAGGTTAGAAATTGGATGGGTGACCGTTAGTGACAAATCTCATACGCGTTTAATTAAAACACAAACGAAGCACTCGATCCCGATTGGTATCGATAGGCAACTGCTTTTAAATCTTCTCGAAAGCCTTAAGGATGGTTTGAAAATAGTAGACATTGCAGCAGGGTAATAAAGCATTAATCCTCACACACACATAGACACCTCACGTACATATACACACTCACTCAGTTAGACAGACAAACAGATAATCACTCAGTTAGACAGACAATCAGATATACAGATTGTTTTACGAGTACATCAAGTATGTTATTATTGTAGGTACCGTTCAAATATTGTAATAAATTTAATAGTGGGGCGAATAACAAAATTGATCACGAAAAGGAATAATAAACTTTCATGCACGTGCCGGATAAATCGTCGCTTGAAATAACATTCACCAAATCGCAATTTCCGCTAATTGAAAATTATAAAAGCTTTTCAATTAGCGGAATTGTTCAAAGGGATGAAATGCATTAATACCTTACCTTTATCACAACCTATATTTATACAATCTTTTTGCTTTAAAATTATCAATTACCGTATGCATTGAACATTTTTATGATGATGTTTTGATTTTTTACTAGATGTACCTCATGTTTTATCAGAATTTAAACCTATTGAGTCACGTCACCTGCCAGCAACCAAGTCTTAATTCTACCTTTGCATACTATAGGTATATAAATTCGTAATTCATGAGGATCATAGAATTCTACATTACCAAAAACGTTCCCCAATATTTTCTTCGATCGAAAGATATTTTTCTAATTTGACAAGAAGAATTCTAGAATTTTGCGATGTTGTGTATTGACCGATGTGTGTTGACCGTAGAAACAAAAAAAAAAGAATTTGACAGATCACTCAAAGTATTTCCAACGAATGATGTAGTGTTTTTAGCTATTTTTTGCGCCATAAATATTTGGAATTACACGGTAAAAACAAAAATCTCTTCTAAAAATGCAACTAAAAAGTAAATTTTGGCTGCTTACATTTCAAAATATGTTATTCAGTGGTTAACGAAATGCGGCTTGAGCCCATAGTAGTTTACTTACGTATACTGTGAGGCCTATAGCCTCTTCAAAGTTAAAAAGTTCCTCTCGGGAGTTAAATGTTATTTTTGAAGGTTCTCTGGTTAAACTGCTTTCCTCGGTCGCGTCTGTTTCTTTCAAACGGATTTTATTTAAAGACTTCTTTAATGGAGTTTCTTGTTCAGGAAAGTTGTATGTATTAATGAAAGGGGCTTGTCGTTGAGAGGTTTATATACTTCAAATATTTGTAAGTTAAAATAAGTTGAATTATTTTGATTCTCGTCTGCGGCGCCAACAAAGCCATACCTATTTCCTATTGCCTTGTATTGGTACTGTAAGCAGTGTTCTAGAGTGTTGTAAATCATATTCTCTCTTTCGAGGTGTTTCAGCTTAGTCCTCAGAAGTAAGATGGCATTTGTGATCGGCTTCAGGCAAGTCTTTTACATGTAATTGATAACACCGCTCTTTATGTGTTATTTTTTAAGCGGATTAAAAAATAGTTTAAGAATACGTTAGATTCTTTCTATTTATTTATGCCCAAATACATGTATTAAACGTTTCTATTGATTTTTGAAAGTCAACAAAGTCCACAAAGTACACGAAAATGTAGACCACCTGATTTTAAGGAGACACTTCAGGCAATGGACATCCGTATACAACCTTAAAAGGATTGAAGTAATCTCTGAAGTCGTACGTAAATATATTGCTACCCCTGAAAGCTAAATAAATCGCCTGCTTCATGTGTAGCCAACATCCGAACCTCTCCAACAAAAAGATGACAGTGGATAATAAGAGCCTGCAGTTGTATTTGCCTTATGGAACTATAGTTTTGCCACCTGTCACAAAATACATATGCATTTATAGTTATCCGAGAAAAAGCAATCTAGATTTATTTTTAGGATTTTTTATTTTATTTTAATGATGTATTTTTGTTTTTTATTTTTTTTACTAAATGTTAAATATTTAACATTAACTATGCATTTAGCGCGTTATTGTCAAAAACGTTATAGATTTTTTTTTGTTAATGGATAAAAATTTTACAATATTGACTCGTAAAATGTCTAAAATCATTTTAAGGTTATTTGAAAGCTTATGTATATAACTTTATGGTGTTAGTACGATCTTAAGGAACATTATGGTGAGTGTAATTGATCCTTGGGTATATTGGCCGGCTGCATTTTGAAGCGAGGCGACCATCTTAGTCCTCGAGACTAGCAATGTATTTAGGTTCGAACTCTGATAGGATTTCAATCGTATTTGTGTTTGTGCGTGGATCTCTATGGGCTGCGACCATTTAGCATCAAGTGTTTGCATGCTCCTTTGCATATCTTCTCACATAAAAAAATATATTGTGATCGCGAATGGCCATTATTATTGGTATTTTCGTGCTTAGAAGGCACGTTAGCAGTTGACCTCGCTCGTAATTTTTTATCGTGATATGAAAACAACCACTAAGAAATCTAAAGTCGTGTTTTCCAATAATTGGCGCATTATGACATTTATTAAGCAAAACTTAGCATAACTTCATCTACGTTAACCTTTTCAAGGTCGCAGAGTCTGTATGCATCGATTAGGCAGAATTTTTATTTATATTTATTTATATCCCCTTGCTTTTAACACGCTTTTATTAGCTTGGGTTGTATTTATATATGTAACGAATTCTTTGAGCATAATTTTCACCAATTTCCAGAAGTCTGATTATTTTGAAACTTTGCACACGTATTAAGGATGGATGAAAATGCAATAAAATGAAAAAAGAAGTAAAAAAAAAACTAAAAAAATACAACTTTAATTTATTTTTCTTTTTTTCTATTTTGCAGCATCCCTCTATTTCTTTTATCTACATTTGCTTGTTATTTTACCATCTAAGGCTCTTTCTCTTTTTTGCTCTTTTATTTATATTCCGAAGGTGCTTTGGCGCAGTATATTGAGTAGTAGTATATTGATCGCCATTTTTTTATCTAGTGGACATTGTTTTCTATATGAGAGAGCTATCACCACATCAATTTGTACTTTGTAAAATTGTGTTTTGGTGAAATGTTATGGTTACTGATACACTTATACATGCGGCAACCATCGAGGCTATCCATTAAGTGCACTCGTAATTGATTCTATTTGGAAATCCATTTTAATTAGTATGGTCCACGCGTCCATGACGACGTGAGTGGAAATTACCACTTATCGCGTGGTCTGCGTGCTCGTTTGCTATTTTAATTTCATAAAAAGACAATTGTATATTTTTTTATCTGCATTTGAATGAGTGTCAAATTAAACCAGATTTCACAATTAGCTTCCCTCAAAAAACACTTACCCCTATTTAAAAAAATACTTGTTAAAAAATCATTAACAAGAACGAAGTTATACTGTAGCACATTTCTGTTTTACCACTAAAAATAGATACTTTTGTTTTACAAGGAAATTGTACGCTAATTTTAATTAATTTTCGTAATAATCGTAAATTAATTTAATACAAATTATGCCACTTCTCACCTCGGTTTTACACTTGTACCTTTTCAAAAAGGATTTATAAAGAATAGTTTGATATTTTCGTACGTTCTGTTTAACACGTTCATTGCAGATCATCAATAACAGGCCTGCCGCGGTGTTTACCGTCTGTGCACATAGAATTATACGTACTTTTTACTGGTAGATGCAGTACGGCGGTGGTAGTAATAGCAATCTGAAGGCCCGCCACGCACCGTCTGATAGTTTATTGAAAGCAAATTCGCTATGCCATCACACCAGATGAAAGTGGTATATTTTACACTACATATTACATTTTACAGTACATATTATGGTACATGCGATATGCCGGATTACCGAAGAAAAGTGTTAACAACAAATTTGGGTTAAACAACTATATTATAACCAAAAATAATAATAGACACTTAAAACTTATTGCGCAGAAAATGTTACAAGGAAAAAACAAAACAATAACGAAATTACATTGTTTCCTTTTTATATGCGGCCTGCATTCTAAAATTTAACATAAAGGCTTATATCACAAACAGTACATATGTATGTATACCTTTATGTGGCGAATCTAAAAAAAAAAGCGGCTAGTTCGTGCTTACGCATAAGTGTTGCGACAATTCTGCGCTACGGGTATACGTGCTAGTATTCTGTTCATAGTACCCTTGTTTAAAACGCCTAGTACATCTTGTAATAATTGAAAATTTAATTTTGTTCTGAAAGCTTTACTTAAAAGTATTTCTTTTTAGAAAATGGTTTTACTTTGAAACTTATGCTTTGAAATAAAATATTGAGCATTTAAAAAAAATTGTCTGTAATCTTTTTTTTATAAAATGGAGATAACAAACGAAAAGGTAGTCCAGTAGGTAGAAGGTAATGGGAAAGAGGCATTGCCGTCCATAGACATCTGTAATCTATAAAGAAACATACTTTAAATATCTTAATTTAAAAAACGTTCATGGCCTTCCGACATTTGTGTCTTTGATAGACTCTGAGAAGGACCAGATTTAACTAACGTACCTATTGTTTAAGTTGATTTAATAGTAACACGGAGTATCGTGGGTATTTACAATATAGAGGGCATTGCAACTATAGGCATTAATGTATGCAACTACGATTAACTTCAAGCCGGGGATTGGTCGATTGACGTTGATTGCGCATTAAACTTACAGCCACACAATCAACCTGAACGGTTAATTGCAAGGTACCCGTTCCTACGAGGATTTCTTGTATTTTATGTTATACTAGATTCTACCAGCTGCTTTGGTAATGCTGAAGTCGATATAACCATACGTTCGTAGACACTTCCAATCTCTATTTTATTGTATAAGACTTCCCAAAAACCAATAAACAAGATATTTTTTATTCACCAAGAGCATAAATCTAAAATTTCAAGTGTACTTGCAAACCGGCGAAATTTCGTACAGTTTATCAACTCCTATTTTACCTTCATAGATGTACAATTTTCCATAATTCCTTTTGAAGTTCTCACTTATGCTAAATAAAGAACCTATCCGCTAAATATAACGATTTCGGGTTCAGTAGTTTCGGCTGTGCGTTGATCTCTGTGTGTTAATCGCCTTATATTTTTATATGCAGATTTTTTAAACCTAGCGCAGACAGGTTAACTGACGGAAAACAGTCATCGTTACCTATGGACATTTGCAATACCAGACTTATGGCCAGTATTCAATGAGTTTTTGTCGTTTCAAACAACCCCATATCATATATCGATATAGCATAAATATCTCAGAAGGAAACTCGTTCCACATCTTGCATATATGTGGTAAAAATGAACGTGCAAACCGAACCGTGGAGAACCGTCACGAGACCGGTTGAAGAAATGGTGACGTAGTGAATTCAAAAACTTCATCAGAGCACCCACACTTATAAACCCAGTAAAACATGTTATAAACGTCTGTAACGAATATCATATAAAACAAGAATCGCGTCTAAAGTAGTTTTTTTTATTATGAAAGAGTAAGAAACGGGCATGCAGGCCGCCTGATGTTAAGTGGTCACTGTAGCCCAAGGACAACCACGTCCAATCGCAAATAGGACCGAAGTTCTATTTAAGGATGAACGCGGATGCGTTCCTACTCTTGAGGATTAAGATTGTCGCCTCAAATAATGTATCCAGCAACCACACTTCCTCAACCGAAACACAATACATAAACATGTTGCTTTACGGCGAGTTATGAGAGTGGCGGTGGTGCCGCTCCGGGCGAGCTCTAACGTCTCTACCACCTTTAATATTTTATTGTTATTCCTTAAAAAGGTGACCGCTTTGCTTGTATATGTAGTCGACAATCACACCTCTTCAACCGAAACACAAAACTGCTTTAAGACGGGACGGTACCTTCATCTATACATAGACAATGCTTACAAGAATATAAAACTAAATAATTTACATATTAGTATATGTAAATTAACAAACACCTATTTTAACACATATAAAAGTAAATTTAATAAGTAATACCAATAATAACTGTTTCAAAAGAACCTATTAACCAGTTTTATAATTAACTAAACAATCAAAATCAAATCCTTTTACGTGCGTTTTCAAACGAGCATTCAGTGCAATAAAGCAAAAAGCAATATAGGCGAGGAACCAGCATTTCAAAGGAGCAACTTGCTAAGCGCCGTATTGCTTTGGCGGGGTTCCCAAATTCCCCACTTGCCGCCATCTAGTCTGGCAGTCGACGATGGGAGGGGGTGGTCCTGGAATCAGGTCAGCGCACTTTTTCGTCTCAGCTGAGACGGGGCGGCGGCGGAATCTACTTATTGACTATTGTACCCCTGATTCCGTAACCACTCGGGTTGCTAACCCCGATTTCATTGTTCGATCTCGTAAGCCATTATTTATTCATCGCCCACTTTTTCGTTTCGATTCAGTAGTTTATTTCTATCCGTCTATTAACCTGCGTGCTAAATTAATAGATGTATTTCTGAACGAATACAGAGTCGTACAATAGATATTTATGGAGTATGTACCTAAATAAAATGCATCTAACTTATATATTTTTTTATCCGCAATGAACTTTAAAAGGCATTAATAATATGTGCAAATAGTGTGTAACTGTAAATCTTTTTTTAAATATGAAAAATCATATTAGATTCATGTTTTTTAATTATGTACGTACCTATTATAAATGACTAGATTTTCCATGTACATATTTTGTAGTACCTTTAACGATTAATCTTTCTCTCCTGAGGAATAAAATAATCGTCTTGTTGATAACCGTATCTCAGCAATCGAAACACAAGATTACTACACAGCGGATTATCGGACGTGTAAAACCTTCCTGGTCGAATCAAAGACTTTACCATCTATTAACTCTTTCATTATTTTAGCCCTTAAAAAGGTGTACGAGGAATTAACGCTTCAAGTACATAAAGTTTATTTTAATCTTGATATGTACTAACAAAAGTATATTTTTTGTGAGTTTCTATACTGGTATAGTTCAGTAGATTTAAGAAGAATATTGACTATACCTACAGATATTAAACTTAAAACATTTAAAAACGTAGTAATAAAACGCCATTTCTATCTTTCTCAGCTTCCATCATCAATCATCCATCCAGCATCGAAAAACCATCAAAATTACACATCAAATCCACAGTGTCACAAAGCGACAGAAACGTTACATAGCCTAAAGATAATTTCACCCTTTTTTAGTAAGACGGTTATAATGTAAATGGGGAAAAATTAAATAATTGGATTTTTCCCATTTGGCCATAAACCAATAAGACTTCTCATAACCTCATTTCTTCTTTATTTATTTTCCTACATCGTAATGAGTTATTACAATTCATAGTTGAGTTTATGTGCCCCGTTTATCGTGGAGTAAAAACATTTGTGTCATAAATATGAAATCCGTTGTCGACTCAAGAAATACAAGGATTGTTTTATTATCCTCTCCTTTCGTTTCATTCCTTTAATCAAACAATACCATTTTGTAACGTTGGCTTCGTAAATTCAGGTTTCATTTTTAACAATAGTTGTAATATAAGACAATTTATTATAATGCCAATAATACATGATTAAGCCATTATCCACCACGCTTGAAAAATGAGGTTTCGCAATTTTCACATCTTTCAGAATTTTATAAATAAATTTTACTTTGTACCGAGTACTCACGATTAACGAATTTTGATTATCTACCGTCAATATTCCATATTATATTATGATTAATCTTATTTATTATTATTTGACTGCCTTATTTTGACCATCGATAGGTTAAAATCGTATTTGTAGATAAAACTCTCTGGCCCGTAGGTCTCCTCGTAATGTGTCCATTAAACCAAGCAGTAATTAATTTTTAATACTCAGATAAATGTGCAATTTGGTAGGCAGATCATTGCGAACTTTATACAGAACTTTCATCAAACAATCTTCTTATGCAACCGACACATTCAAATGCTTTTCGACCAATCTTTTCTCACTATGTATTTTCCCGTTAAGCTAAGTGATAACTAATTTCTAACACGCCAAATGATAATTAATTTCTAACGTAAAAAGTATTTTTCAAAGCTATTTACAAAAATTGTAAACTCTCAATCTCTTGCAGAGACCGGAATTTTACCACTTGGCTATCTCTGCTTAGCTATTACGTCGTATATAAAATTCTTGAAATCCTCAGCGCGCTGCCCGTTCGTGTCGCTGGTACTTAATTACTTAACAGACGTTCCACAGTACTTAAAAGCTTAGAATGCAGTCTAGACTAGACTTGTATTAAGCGTAAGTGCTTCGTGTGCATCTGGTCAATGTCCTTAGTAGGAGTTTTTTTAATCGACTTCAAATATGATCGTTGTGTTTTTATTAGATTTTTTTATTTATATATAACATTTAAAACTTTAAAAATTATTGTTATACAAACAAAAGTAGCATTCTGCAGGGAATCCGTGCCTGTCCATGAGCCATTTTTACTTTGTTTCAGCAGGATTATTTTATTTGGACGGATAAAGTTCCCGTTTGACCCGATTAAATTTGAATAGAAAATACCCTGTATAAAGGTATAAAGATAACGGATGCAATTTTTATATTAGATTATATTTAGATAAGTAATCACGTTTAAAACCTTTGTTTGAAAAAACTGAACTTAGATATTGTAGACTAAGGATAGCAAAATCGGAATGCGATGTATTTGACATCGGATTTTTAGGTAATCTTATTCAAATTATTTTTATAATGATGAAAATTTTAAAACTAATTATAATAAAATCTAAACAATCTAAAGGGAATGCGTGCCCACGCGGTATGGTTAAACTATTTTTGTTAATATATATTATAATTTAACAACCTTGAATTTATCATAATTTTGTGGCTAATTGACTATGTTGTTCAGGAATATATGGATACGGAATATGAATGGATAATATATTTAAATACGTGGACCACGGGTTCAAAGACACCGGTCAAGACTATCTTAGAAGGGCGTAAGAATAGTCGGTGTTCTTGGGCTTTCATTCTGTGTCATGATTTTTAAGTCTTTTCACTATTCTACGTGCGTGTCCCTTCAATCTTGAAAGCACTAGAGCGTATTTGACGCCGACACAATTCTGTTCAGAGGGCAATGAATGTCGGAGCTACCTTTTTGTTAATGCGTAAGATTTGTTTATCTTTAGACTTACATTTGGTTTTAGGTCTGCGAAATAGTAAACGTTTTTACGCAATGCAAGGTTTTGGTCTTTTAAATTTATGACAGCTGGGTCACGAAGCAATTTAACAAAAAACTTAAATTAAGAGTGAAAAATAATCAAATGAATATATTTAAATATCAAAGAATATTATGATGAAAAAAGCAACAGTAGTCACAATAAAAACATATACTTAAAGATTCCATCATTATAATCAGGTCTTTTTTGTCACTTTTGTTTTGGGTGCACGCGAACTTTCGAAAGTTGCAAATGCAGCAAATGTTATCAAAATTTGTTTCAAAATCTATAATTTTTTTAGTTTCTATTGTAAATTTTCGATTTTTTCAAAATGTCCTTTGGGAGCACTGATTGCCCCCTCGTGGGCCCGCAAAAAAGCCCTGATTATAATGATTTTATGATTATCGTCTTTTCAGTACATGTATAAGCAGGTTCTATAATTAATTAAACTCTTTTCAGAATATGAGCGGATACGGGATAGCGGGCGGGGGCGAGACGGACACGCTTTCGCGGCGGTTGCGCGAAGCAGAGCGCGCACGTGCCGACGCCGAGCGCGCACACGCGGACGCGCTGTCGCAGCTCCGCTCGGCGCAGCGCTCGCCGCTCGACACGCACAACGTCGAGCAGCTACAATCACGCGTGCGGGAACTAGAGAAAAAGGTACAGATGATCAAATAAAAATAGCAAGATATTTGCAGAATCTAAAGGTGGGATAATTATAGTTTGACCGGGGAGGTACTACCACCGCCCTCATAATCTGCCGTAAAGCATTACTTGTGTTTTGTTGGAGAGGTGCAGTTGCCGGCTACACTTTGAAGCGAAGTGACCATCTTAGTCCTCAGGAGTAGCAATGCATCTACGTTCGAGCTCAGATAGGATTTCAGTCGTGTTTGTAGTTTAGTTTCTCTCGTTTGCTACTTTTCTCACATAAAAAAAGAACCTTGGATATATGCCGTAGCTTCGCTTAGTGTAGCACTCACTCCTCGTACAAGGTAAACGAAACGTACCAGGTAAAACAACTGCAGTTTAATGAGCCAATATTTTATCTTTCTCGCTTAAAAGAGCTGTAAGATTGTACCCATATGGTTCTTTTGAGGAGATGATAGCGCCACACTCATTTGAAACGTAAGACTTTCGTAACGTAAGACGTAAACGTTCTCGAAATTTGACGAAGAAATGTGGTTTTCTGTTCTGTTTTTAAAATTGATTACGAAAATTTATATATAGTTGTCAAAGATTATGTAGATTAGATGACACGTTTGCTATTTAAATCATACAGATACACTATAAACCAAATGTTCGTTTGTTAATAAGGCTGCGCTGGAAACAGTGAGATGCGAAGAGCTACAGTTGGAGCTCTCAGCAGCGATGCGCGCCCGTGGGGCCTCAACCACCGCGACTTGGTCCACGCCGGCCACGCAGCCTGCCACTGAGATCGAGCGCATCATGGCGAAGATCGAGCAGGACAACCGGATCCTGGCAGAGCTTGAACACACCCGGTCGACTACGCATGGTAACATTGTTAACCACTTCATGTACCTTGGTAAGACTAGTAATAGTACTTCTAAATAAGGAGATTCCACATTGTTCCACATCACACGACTGTGCCCGGGAACATATTTTGGCACCTAAATACCTCAGTTTGTACAGATAAATTATAGGCGCGTTACAACACACTGAGAACACTTCTTGGCGCAGGACAGCAGCGCTAACAACTATGGCATGGCTCCGTCGTTCCGTGCACAGTCGTATGATGTAACAGTGTGAGATTCGCCTAACAAAGTGTGCCTTTTAATATTAAAGCAGAGTTACGAAGCGCATGTAGCCCCGCTACATGTGAAGGTGAAAACGATGGAAGCAGTTAAGCAATTAGAATGCGGGCAAATAAATGGGTTACCGTTAGTGGCAAATATCATGCAAGCAGTTGTTCCAGTTGTTAGCGATAGATTGCAATTGTTGTCTCTATCAGAAAGCTTATGGACGATTATTTTAAGTGCTTATTTGAAATCCAATTAAAATTTCCCCTCATGTTACAACATTTTGTGATTTAATTTTTGGCGTTCCCATTTCCCTTTGACGACAAATGAAAAGTTTGAATGCGTTTTATTTATTACAGGTATGCAGTCGAGCGGCTCTAACCAAGCTCTGGGCGAGTTTCACTCTCCTACCCCTTCGCCCCTTCCGCATTCGTATACGGGGACAGGGCATGTGGCCCTCTGCCAGAGTAACACCATGCCCACTTTGTCCTCGCTCCATGCCACTGGGCAGTTCACTGCACCCAGCTCTAACTCTGTTAACTACTCTATGAGTGCGCACAACCCTACCTCCTACACAAACCCCGTGTCCGCCTACACTACAAATTCCTTTGGTTTGTCCAATACCCATCAAGTCACTTTCACCAATCCAGTCACAGCTCCGCTCGTCAACAACATCAGTCAAATCTCAAGCACATTGGCAGGGCTACAGAGCAATCTTCAAAACATCACTGGAAATGTAGCAGCTATGAATCTGGGTGGTCCTCTGGGTGGGCCGGCGATAACTAATACCATAGCTGGGTCGACACTCACGGGTTGTCTGAATAATCCACCGACTAGCATGCCTGGAGGACTGTCGAGTACGCTTGCCGGCATGCAGTCTACTTTCCCTGGAGGGCTCGGAAATACGTTGTCGAACCTCACTGGCGGGACACAAATTGGAGCGCTCAATACAAGTTTGACGGGCACCGGCACGTACGGCGCTGGTGCGGGTACTTATACAAATCCACTTCTTTCTAGCGGTCTAGCAACCAATGCTATGAATATTAAGTTAAAACCTATAGACGAAATAGATCTTGGCTTAGGTAGATATGGGACTAATACTACTTCAATAGTTAGAGCAACAACTCCAGTTACACCTCATCAACCATCATGGAGCCTAGGATTAGATAGCCAATTTGGAACTGATAGGCTAGGAGTTTTAGAGACAGCATTCAGTCACGAACGAAACCAAAGAGCTTTGTCAAGAATTTTGCCGAATTCTGGATTGGAATTGGATGGTAATACATAGTTTGTTGTTGTAGGATTTATTTTATTTTATATATAATTAAGTTATGTACCTGGATTATAATTTGACTTTTGTTTACAGTTCGAAATTCGCATTATATGAATGGTACCGCGCCAAACGAACCTTTGGTGGATATGTTAGATATTCCGGGCCGGGGACGCTGTTGCGTTTATGTTGCCAAGTATAATTACGAACATCCAGAGTGAGTATAAAGCAAAAAGTATATTATATATATTATTTTTTTCTTTTTGTATGAAGAGCAGCAAACGGGCATGCAAACCACCTGATGTTAAGTAGTAGCAACCTATGACACCCACGTACAACCACAAACACGACCGAAATCCTATCTGAGCTCGAACGTAGATACGTTGCTAGTCTTGAGGACTTAGATGGTCATATATTCCAATATCACTTAAAATAAAGTGAGAGATGCGAAAGTTTTATATACTAAGTTCAATCGTCATTAGAGTATTATTACTGCCCATTTTTGCAATTGTAGATTTAGAATGGTTCAATTACTAAATCCTTGCCTTCAGTAACATTTATAGAAACACGGCAATGCAAATAAATAAAATAACGAAGCATGATAAATTGTGTGAATTTTATGATTTTGCTGTAAAGAAAAATATGATTTCAGGCTTGAAAATCCAGATGGCGAACTATTGTCAATAAATGCTGGCGATTACTTAATAGTCTGGGGTCCAATGGACCAAAACGCTACAATGTTAGAGGCAGAACTGTTAGACGGACGCCGAGGTTTAGTGCCAGCCAACTTTTGTCAAAGATTAGTTGGGGATGATCTTGTAGAATTTCATCAGGTATTTATATCGTTTACCACTTCTTAACGTTGCAACAGAAACAGATGAACAGGTGTTAAGATGTTGCTACAGTCCATGGATATCCATGCAAGATCCAACAGGACTGAAATCTCACCTGAAGTTGAACATGGATGCGTCGCTACTTCTAAGCAACTAGTAAACCTCGTTTTTAAGTGTAGCTAGCAACTATATCACTCAAACAGAAGCAAAAGAATTGCTTCGCTGCGTATTATGTGGAAAGCGAATGTAATCGCTTGAACTGTTTTTATGTGAGAAGAGTAGCAAACGAGCATGTAAACCACCTGATGTTAAGTAATCGCAGCCCATAGACAAACACTACTGAAATCCTATCTGAGCTCGAATGCAGATGCGTTGCTACTCCTGAGGACTAAGATGATCGCCTCGCTTTAATGTTTAACCGGCAACCGCACCTCTCCGAAACACAAGTAATGTTTTATGGCGGATTATGAAG
This sequence comes from Phocides pigmalion okeechobee, assembly GCA_018251015.1. NCBI lineage: Eukaryota > Metazoa > Arthropoda > Insecta > Lepidoptera > Hesperiidae > Phocides > Phocides pigmalion. The sequence continues at coordinate 22,477 of DWON01001889.1, forward strand.
CCGTCAGTGATACCTCCCCAATCGAACTATAGTTCTCACACCTTTAACTAACAACTAACATGGGACGTTCTACACC
>DWON01001890.1:0-22548 GCA_018251015.1 Phocides pigmalion okeechobee
AGTTTAATTATGGATTTGTTCGGATTGACACCATTTCAACTGGAATATATAATTAAATAATATTCCTTTCACTTTCCTTTCTTTCAAGTTCGACTCCCCCATCGGATCGACCATATCGAGTTATTTGGAGTTATGGAGGACGCGAATACTTTTGCTTTCATTTGTTAGCCGGACGCTTACCGGTATTTTGTCTACCTACCATAGGTGCTGGCTGAAAGGCATTTTGAGTAGCACGTCATTACACACATAGGTACAATTCACAAACTAACTTAGAATTATTAATAATTAATTATTAATATATTGTATTTACACTTTCAGGTGAATTTGTAACATAAGACTATCAGTTGGTTTTGCCTCAAGATTATAGCGGTACGCTTGCTACTACTTCGGCGATAATCCCGGGTTCAATTCCCAGCCGTAGCAAACAATATGAACACTTTTTCCTCGTCTATTAATGTTTAATGACGTTTTAGTTTATGTTAAAACGCATTAGGTTTTAATACGTGCCGCTGTTTTATTATTAAATCTGATACAATTGTTGAATGAAAGCATTAGAAAATTTAATGCAAATTTACACGCACTGCAAGTCGTCCAGGTGGAAGCATTTTCAACGACGCTTCAAGTAATTTCATTAAAAAGCTGTATATAAATTGCGTGTGTTGTTTGTCAAAGCGCCGATACAATGCTTGTTTTCATAAATATCTCACTTAAGGTATGCGTTTGAACCATCGTTGTACTTTCAAGTCAATATTCTATCGTAACTTGCAGATGAGAGCGTTCACCATTGTTGAATAAGTTGCTATTGTTTGAGGGGTAAGGGTAACCGTCTACCAAAGCGTCGAACAAAGTAATGAAAGACGATTTCACACGTGAATGATTCGTTTCTTTAGTGGTCGTACATCGCTTCGATATAGCACGCCATACCATCGTTCCTCTACAAACGGTCAAGGATGGATATCGTACGTAACTCGTTTCTTCCACATTGCTAAGTAGGAACTTGTTGGGAAGCTAGCAACTAGATGTATAGACGTAAGATTACGTAAAAAAACATATTATTGTATTTACATTATCGTTGAGTTGTGGAAGAATATATTCAATATAAGAATGTGAAACGCACCTTAATGTGAGATTAAAAATATATTATAAATATAGTTACCAATAATGTTTACATTTAAACAACGATTATATAGTGGGATCGATGTGATCCGAGGGACCATATATATTATATTGGTATCGTTTATATGAATTATTAATTTCTAAACAAAAGAGTTGTGTATGGAGTTTTTTGTGTCGCTTCTTTTTTGATAGGAGACGTCTTGCAAACGGTCGGTAATTTATTGCCATTCAAATGCTGCATAGGGCATCAAAGTACTGCATAGGGCTTATGATAACCGGGGAGTAAGTCAAGTGTGGTAAGGTAAGTTATTGCAGTGGTTTATTTTCTCGATTCATTCAGGTAGAGGACATACATCTGAATTCATGCTGATGCAATAATATGTAAGGCGGAATATTATAATAGGGGCCGCAACAACATGGGCGATTGTGTAACTGATCGTGATCGTGCTAATCTCTAATCTCTCTAACGACATGCAGTTCATCTGAACAAATCAATGACAAAACGGCAAATAGATGGAACGTTATCTACCGGCTAATAATATAGAGCTTATTGTGGCAGTGGGATGGTGCAGCGACGATGTGGATTTTGCGACGCAAATAATTTGCGCGCCAATTGACCTTTCGTCGGCGGCCGTCGACGGCGCGGTGTGCGGCGGCGACGGTGGCGGGCGCGGTCGCGGTCCGCAGCGGCACCAGCCAACATGCGCTATATATAGACGCGCGCAACACCACACTCCGCCCGACCCGAACGCAGGGGCCGGCTACGTAGGCAGTTTTCCTTTATCACCCGTCCGACAGCCTCTGGCATGGAATTTACGGAACCGCCGCTAGAGCAGTCGACACGGCGGCGGAGGCGACGGGATAACGACCTACACTTTCCTCCCGGGATCGATATTGTACAGATGATCGCTACGAACCCCTGCTAGGAAAGCCACTGACTTTACTGGAGCTAGCTACATTATTAGACAAGTTCTTCCACGAATAACTCCCTTTATAAGTTCTCTGAAATTAATCAATTTCAAAAATTGTATGATAAATGCCTCAGTATACGATCGGCCGTAGACGGCTTATTTCAATTTAGATAGGTATTGGAATTTAATGTGATGAGTCTCATTTGCGAACATGTCACCGGTTCGACTGGTAATTATCATAACCTTGAAGAAGGTGGCCGCCGAGCGTCGTTGCTCGCGCGGCGCGCCCGGCGGACAACGAAAGGAGTGCAACCATCGACGACCATCGTGGCAACCGTTCGAATGGAATTCGTACCGAGCGGCGGGTGGCGTGCGGCGTGCTCGTTTAAAGATGGCTACGATAAGGCGCAGTGACGCTCCTCGGGCGCGGGCGTCGTGTCAGCAATGCGCGTGTGTGCGTGCCGCGGCGAGCCGGTGTGCTGACGCCTGACGCCGTCCCTGGCGCTCCCGCCCCGCGCCCCGCGCCTGCACGTTCCGCAACATGTGCGAGCGTCGACGACTTCGCCCCGACTCGCACCGCAATACTATACCAAACACAACAGTCGGTCCCTCCCGCACCGAGGCTGCCAGATAAAATGCGCCTTATCAAACCACCAGATAGCAGAGGTGCTGCTCGCTCGTTTAGGTGTCATGGACGCCTCGCGATGACCGACGACGATTGACTTGTGCATGAGCACAGTCACGCCGACTTGTTTGTTAGCCACTTCAGTGATTTACAATTATGAGTCAATATAGTTACTAATCGTAAATAACTGTCCGCCACAATGCTTCTCGTTCCTTGACTGTTAAATAAACACTATTAACCAACTGGTATGATACCAACTACATATTTGATATTTAATAGCAGCTGATTTCCTACTAGGTATGTCAGATAAATTACGCATTCAAAAAAGCCGCTCCTGAAATAAAGGTTCTATGTAGAAAACAATGTTAAGGAAAATTTCAAAATGTTTTAAAATTTTGCGAAATATGGGCTAACATGAATATACTTCAATACTTATCTACATATAATATAATATCTACTTAACTTACATTATTGTAATAATATTGTAACTACTATATATAAATCATATCGAACTATACTTACTCAAAGCTCTTACTTTAAATTAAAAAAACGAAATAGTTAAAAATCAGTCTCATCTACCATTTTTTAAAAAAATATTGGTAAAATAATTTTGACCTATTGTATGATAAAATAAACGTTTAACAATGCTAAATTTCTTACAGATTACTTCTTGAAAAATAACTTTTATTTGTTTGTTTAACCCCTTAGATTCATTAAAGTTTTTTAGCTTGACTGACTATGTATTAACTAGTCAATAATAGTACCTAGTTTAGTGAGGTTTCATTCAGTAAATTTATGTTTTAATGAATAATAACTCTTAAGTGCCTATTTCATACTAATGAAGAATGAATGTCTTTACGAGTGGTGGTTCCACTGCCACTTATAGTTATAGGTCTTCATATTCAGTTTTTTCTAAGTTCCAATCGAATTTCGATACGTAAGAATGCTTTTTTAATTGGATTTACGTAAGGTTCCTAAATATTTAGCGCTATTTACAGGTGTACCGGCTACGTCTTAATATCAGGTAACCACACAAGAAATACGTCAGGCTTGTTTGCTGCATTATTAAAATAATGGTATAATAAAAATATATTAAAGAAATAATGTTTTCTACACTAGGATTCTATCGCGAGTATCGGTATTACGTACAAAGTAATATTAATCAGAAAAGAGTTCGCATTGTTAACTGTAACGTATGTATTAACGTAATTGTAATGTTACTATGTTATATTAATTCCGTCACACTGTTTCTTGCACGTATTAATAATGTTTCACTACATGTGTTACTCTGTTGTTCGGCTGTATAACTGAAACCAACACTGACTATAACTCGTACACGATCAAAAAGTGAATAATTTTAGCGATAATTCATATTACTTTATTGAAGAGTATAATAGAGACCCGATCCGATATCCTGATCAGATGTTGCTATGTAGTTTATACTTATGGTACAAAATGAACTATTAATTTGACATATTTGTACACTTATACTTTGTATGTACATTTAGACTGCTATTCTAATATGACGAGTAAACATATTTACGTAGAGTTCAAATGTTTCAACAAAATCAATCGCAAGTCGACTATTTATTACATATTAATAGTTGCCGAAATGTGTAATATAAAGTTGTTGACAAATTCTTATTTTCTATTATCTACGGGTGCTTACATAAAATAACTGGCTCGTCTTTCTTTAATCTGTACTCGAGAAAACTACCTGTATGTGTTTATGCCATATAAGGAAAAAAATTAAAAAGCACATTAATATCAAAACAACATTAAAGTATCCCAGGCGCTGTTATAAGCCATACAAGATGTAATTGTAGGTAAGTATCTACTTACATATCGAGTGCGTGTTGGGAGCGGTAGAAACCCAGGAAAGTTGCTACTATATGTCGCAAGAAGCCGTTGAAGTAACATAAGCGCAGCAAATTATCAGGGTCGTGCGACGACGCCGTCGCCGCGGGCCGTGCGGCTGTCGCTGCCTACGCGTCTACCTACCTATGTATATAACTAGCTATGTACCCACTGCCTACCTACCCGTGGCGTGTAAACAACAACCGAGCGAGGGCACGCTGCTTGCTCGCAACATTGGCGGAAAAATACGATCGCGGACGTTGCAAAGGACAGCCACTCAACAATACGCTCCGACAACAAAACGAGCCAAGATTCACGCGGCGCGTTCTTAGAATAATACCGGTTGCATTGCATATAAGACTTAAGAATATCTTTGTCTTAAACGTTTACCTGACTGCATAACAATAGCGAACGTTGCTACTCATGCGATAACACAATCTATGGTAGATATGGTAAGACATATCTAACTCAAGGTGGTTGGTAATCGCAATTTTTTCCTCGGCAAGTCGTCGGTGGGCTGTCGGTATTAAATCGTCTGCCTGCTTGAAAACGAGTTTCGTTGTGCGCAAGCGCAAGCAGCCGGTCGCCAGCTGCTTTCGTGTCAGGTGGTGAGTGGCTTCGCGGACTCTGCAAAAGAACTGTGTCACATCTATTGCACTTGCGCTAAATAGCGGCTGGCGGCAAGTAAATTTAGATACCTACGTAAAGTGGAGTCAATTAGCGGTCGTCGTCCAGTTTCGGTTGGTAGGACTAGTATTATGATAACAACAAGGTTACGTACAATTGTCTACATAAAATAATAGTATATAGTAACATCGAGAGCAGGAAATGTTTTACTATAAATCGCAATAAGCCCTTGAAACTTGGACGTTTCCAATGAAGCGAAAAAACAAAGGTTTAGTTCGGTCGCTTAGGTCATATTTAGATGTTTCGCTTGGCGCCTGCATAGTGACTAGTGAGGTCACTGCGGATCGAGTGCGACGCCCGTTCGAACCAACCGTCGGCAACACATGGATATGGAGTCGGCTGAGCGACCACGCGCACATTACGTGCCGCCTACAAAGCACCACGCCACCACGTCTATCTGCACACAGATTATTATGTGTGTAATATGTTGAATATAGCACTGGCAACGCGCGCCGCTCTTCATTGTTGGCCGGCTGCGTGATGGCTGGCGCGAACACGACCGACCTCTTTTCATTTCAGTGACGCGGATACAGAAAGACTGGGCTGCAGCATTACAGACGTACTAGCTATACCTACACATTAAACATAATGTACGGAGTTTCTTATTTTTTATGTTAAGAGAGTAAAAACATTTTGTGTACGCCTCGCTTGTACGAGTATCTAAGTAACCACCTCTCCAAACGAAACACAAGAGTTGCTTTGCGGCGGATTACAAGGGGTGGCGGTGGCATCTCCCCGTTCGAGCTATAGTTCTACCGCCTACACTACACGAAAGGATCACTACACGAATGTTATATAGCGTAAAACGACGTTACATTTCAACGAGGCCGGATACTACATGACTTGGTACTTTATTTCCTTATGTTAACAATCAATTATAGCTACAATGGCTTGGTAGGTGGTAACTAGCCTTTTCTCAATATTAAAATAAAAAACTATTCATGGTTTGACTCCGCAGACACCATCGGGATATATTTCTTGTTTGGAACCTAAACTGATAATTGTCGTTATTAATGCTTTGTTTGGGTATATATTTTTATACTTTTCAATAGCAACGCATCTGTGGTCCACCTCAAGACTTATTTTACTGGCGATTAATTACAAATGTCCCTACGTGCAGTGGCCATTTAACATCGAGTGGAATGTTTAATACTTTTATTCTATTGAACACACCATTCTATATGCGAAGAGCTGCGACGAGCAGTAATAGATTATCCTATGTGGCTTCACAGAATCCCCTCAGCAAGGCTATCGCTGATAACGTTATCTCGGCCGAATAGCGGCGGCGCTGGCAATTCAGCGTAACAGCTTCTTAGCGCTGCCAACGATTTTCTCAATTCCTTACGTAATATAGGAAAACCGCATAAAACTCGAATCCAAAGAAGTGACGTAAATTTCAGTATCACATTATCGTGGGTTTTGGTAAGTAAATAGCCGTCAACGTGAGGTGGACCACGCAAAAGAGTTCTGTACGCACGATAAACATAAATGCTTGAAATAAATATATAATGATAAGTAGAATGTAATGTTTAAAAGAGATGTCTATATTAAGTAGAACTGTCAGAATTAACGATAAACAAAGTTCTGAACGTCATTAAGCTCGAAATAGCAAGAATATTCTATAGAATTTCATATTAATATAGAATATAGAATGGACGTATGTTCTATATAACAACTAAAGTGTACAATATGTATATCTAATTCAAACCAATATTCGTGAAAGTTTTTCAAAATACACTATTACTTTGAATTTACGTTTTTTACGCTAGTCATGTTAAACACACGCACAGGATTTTAATAACTTTTCAAGCGCAAATGTTGGCAACTATTGACTTAAACAAAGTCATTCAACTACCCAAAAAGCTTTGATTATGTCAAAATAAAGTTATAATTGAGTGTAATATAGCATTCCACATTCATAGGTCTACTTTAGGATGGTTGTCTTTGTTGACATGTACACAAATAACTTGCAATGTTTGCCAGGCTGGGGATTGAACCCGAATCCCTCTGCGTATGGTACGGACTCAAAGCAGTAGGTGACCGAAACGCTAGGTGGGTCATCTGATAGAGATTACATAACCTAATCATAAAATGGTGACAGCTATGAAAAATTGCCAATTAATTAAATAAAATAGCCTTTTTCTTTTTTGGACTGACCTCTGGGTCAAACAAATATTTTGTATAGAATTTTCTACATCAAATGAATTATGATATGTACATATATTTTATGTTGGTCGTATATGAGTTGTCATAAAAATAATTATAGTTCTTTTCCTTTAATGCATTATAATTACATTTATTAAATATCGATACACGTGGAAATTATACTCTGTAATATACATTATAAATAGCAACGGCGCTTGCACTACAAGAAGCAATTACTCGTTCAATTGAGTTCGTTGGTGCTATCTGTTGCTTTACGACCTAATTGTAGATCCCTGTGAACCCGCAAATAGTGGGACGCAGACGACCTCCTATTAACATTGCAGTACACGTATAAGTATAAGGATAAAGCTTTGAAGCAACCCCCTACCTCGCCTGAGCCCCCGGGACCGACGGGAGGCCGCCCGACCTACTCTTCGAGAATCTAACCTCGGCCTAGGGGTTCTTATATAACGTAGCTATGTACGCGGTATACATAGAATCCGTCCTTTCCTGTAGGGCGTTGAAACCATTCCAAGAGTTCGGATCAGAGATGTTACACATCCACTTATGCGCTACGAGTAATGTCACGTATGTATTGGTATGATACATCGTGCAGAAATTTCCCTATATTGCATAGGTGTGCGTATTACTGAGAAGAAAAAGAAATGAGAGATTTTGTCTGTGGTTTTGAAAGAAGATAATATTTCTATTTCACTTTTATCACGTACAAAATTAATGACGTGATTCTATGATATGTTATATTCCGATCTGGATGAAAACTACTAAACTCATAAATATTATAGGTATTTAAACTTTCAATCCTCAGCATTCCAACCTCCGGTCCAACGATATCTTCATCGACAATATCTTCAAAGGCAGTTGACCCGTTGAGAATTTCCAGGGGAAACCTCGAGGGCCAAAAACTCTTGACCAGAAGTAACAAAGCTGAAGAAAAATAGGTCGCCCACTCTTGTAAAACGTACAAAATATATTAAAAATGCCGACGTTATATGGGTACCGAAAATACATTGAAAATATAATAATAAAAGAAAGTTGAATTAAAGGGTTTTATTGAAAATAAAAATAATAATGATGTACATAATGTACTAAAAAGTAAAAAATAATTTTGTAGCTCCCAGGTACTGGACATCACGTCACTCTCCTCATTAATGTAGGGCATGGATCAACCAAAAAAATAAAATCGTGGCGAATGCAATAGTTTTTTCAATAAAACCTTTTGATTTTTTTAATATTTTATCAAATCAAATCAACAAAACTGAATATATAATACCATATGGTCCACCTCCATGCATTGTGTTCTACTTGTAAAACCTTTTCATTTGATAATCAGAAATGTTGAAACAAATCTGGAATATAACATTTTGTGCCGGCAGCCTTCTTAGATTTGAGATTTGTCTAAATTTTATGGCGACGGCCAACTTCCTTTAAAGTAAATAATACCGTTTGAAAAAACAGATAATCATTAAAAGGTATACCAGAAGGTAGCAATAATACCTGAACGTAAAAATAATCAATACATTTCTTATACAAGTGTAAAAATCGAGTTTATTAATAGTAAGAAATTACTTTTCTGAAAACAAACATACACGTAACATAGATTATCAGAGTTTCATTTCAGTTTCAGCTGGTGGTGGTGGGTTTCAATCCCAGCCGGACTTACTAAATGTAATTTGTGAGAAAATTTGCAACTAATTGAAGTACGTGATTCTGTTTTTGTATCCGTCGTGTATATTTGTTTTTTAAATCCTATCGTAAAATGTAGGGTGTTAAAAGTTTAAAGCCTATGTTTGTGTGTCTGTTTGTGGCTTCGTAGCTCTTAGATGACTACCGACTTGAATTAAGTTTTTTTTATTTGAAAGGTAATGAAACCTATTGTGATTGTTCTCAGCTTTGTTTGATGTTTTTACCCGATTGCGGCAAAGACCAATGGGTGGGTTCTTTGTTTGATACATATTTAAATACAAATATATGTATTTTCCGTCGTATTAAGCGGATGAACCGCTTTTGTTAAATTTTACGGCATGAGAATGGTCTTAGTAGCGGAGTGTCAATGGATACATTTAACTTTAAATAATTAAGTTGCGGATTTTGAAGCGCCATATTGTATGGATAATTATTCTTCCAACCCCTGAAGTGGGGTTTAAAAGTGATTTTAATAAAGTAAAAGAATATATGTTTTCGTGACACACGCAACTTCTGATTTTTTAACATATATTTTTTTATTTAATTCATAATTTGTTATAACAGTATAGTTATAACAAATTATATGTATATATATGTATTATATATATCTATGTTTTATGTATTGTACGACGTCCAACACTGCTCATATTACACTCATATCTATCTGAATACTTTCAATTTTATCTGTACTTTATACTAATAATACACTGATAACGATAAAGTGAAAAGATGAACTTTCAGCAAATATTACAGCATTTTAAATTCTTTTGCAGATAAGCTACTATGGATATTGATGTAATGAAGTCGACTAAGAACACGTTATTTGTAAAGTTAATATAACAGTTAGACGTCGAGCAAAACATCTTCATTATCAATTGAACATACGCACGTAAAAATCCATACGATTAGAAGTATGACAGAAGTACTCGAAATTATATAATTATTGGTATCGAGAGAGCTACATCAATCATAATTTCTTATATTATTAAAAAGTGGTCATAAGTTTTTTTTAAATTTTATATAAAAGTATACCCTTACCTGAAGTCATTGGCATTTTTAATAACTATAGTTGTGGTACTTTATAGTATACTAGCAGACCCGGCGAACTTCGTACCGCCTTAAAATTAAGAATACGTATGTCTTAAAATTATATTACAACTTTGTGCACACTAACGGTTCGATGATATTAAAATGCGTCATCAGTTCTGTGCGTTTCAGACACACGTTTCAATTCATTGTGTGAAATGTGTCCCTGTAGTGCGGGATCAGAATAGCGCTACGGTATCACCTGCCTGTCGTAAATAGGAGGGACGCATGCGGAGGTTTGGCACCTGGCCCTTCCGTTTGAAAGGATTCAGGTGCCTCGAACCAGTTGCTGCCTCAACGGAGAAGAAGAGTGAAGGCCGTAGCGTGTCAGAATGGTTACCTCCCCCGCTTAGACGGGAGGACAGGCGAAGGTCAATCATCATCATCGATCCGCTAACCTTCCGGAGGCTCCTCCTTAACGCTGCCCTGCAACCACAGTATGGACGCCTGACCTGCGATGTGACGCGAGCCCTGGGGGACCCCACGCTAACGCGTCGTTTGGGCCCGCGGGCTGTACCACTCGCCGGCGTCGGGCGGAGCCAGCCGGCGGATGGCACAGTGGGAGCATGCCGGAGGGATTATCCCGAGCCCCCTCACTTAACATCGGGCGAGGGCTACCACAGTTAAGCCGGGGAGCAACCCCGAGTTCAGGCCCGGGCAAAGAAGATCTACCGCGAGGCGCGTATTCCCGACCAATTTTTTTTTTAGATTGACATTTTTAGATTCGTTATATCTTGTGAATAGAATGTCCGATTTTAATAATTTAAAAAGTATTTTAGAGGTATCGAAACGGTCTTTAATAAAATATATTTTAATGGGATAAGGATACAGAAGTTTGAATAATATGGTTTGATTATTGTCTTTTATCAACTTTTAAAATGTAAAAAAGTAATTATAGTGACACAACTACAGTAGTTGGAGATATGGTATTGCGGACGTTTTTGTAGATATTGATACGTTCTATAATACTGTAGAATTTTTTTTTGGTTCTAGATCATCAATAGTTTCCGCAGCGCACGCGATGACAGATTTTTATGACTAATTTTTTCACACTTTGGGTTATATTATTGCACTTTTATTAGAGATCGGTATTTTTTTTGAAAATGTAATATAGCCTATGTCACTCGGTGAAGATGCAGCTTTCTAATGGTGAAAGAAAGAAGTTTTGAAATTTCCATTAGTTTTTGTTTGAAAACATTGTAATGTTTGTAAACATAAATACAAAAACACAAATGTTTCCTCTTTATAAAATTAGTTTAGTATAATACATAATCCGGCAAACCTTTTCACTGAAACAATTAACGCTAGAAATGCGTGTGGCGGTGGTACCTCACTCAATCGAATAATATTTGTTTCACCATCTTGCATAATCAAAATAAATCAATATAATTCAATATTTTGAAAGCTAAACCTTAATTACCTTAATTAATAAAATGTCCATTAATTTAATTTGGAATTAAAAAAAAACTATTTAGCCCATTTAATTATTTTCATATTTACAATGATGAAAATCTTAAAACTAATTACAATAAAAACCTAACCTAAACAATTTAAAGGGAGTCCGTGCCCATGCGGCATGGTTCCAAGAACACTAGATGTATTCCCTCTCTGGATAGCAATCGCACTTTTCTGCGCGAGATATGAACCAGCCCTTTTGTCACCGGCAGCGTCGATCAAAGTGGTACTACTTGTTTAAAATTTTTTGGCACGCGGACCCCACAGGCCAAAGGTTTCAAAGCCAAGCAGAACAAATGTGTGATCACTGCTTAGTGAGACATATTTACGCCGTTTGGCCTCTTCGGCAGCCTCCGCCCCAGCTCTGGCCCTCGACACCATTCCGCCGAGGCGATAAGAGTTAAGTTATTAACAGTTTTAACTTGATTTGTTTTGAATTAATATTAACTTTAACAACACTCATAAAATTAGGATGTAATTTAAGGTGCAATGTCGCAAAACTCGCAAAATTATGTTTTGTTTCAAGGTGCAGTTATTAATAATTTGTTAACCAACTTATTACTTCTATAATAGAGATATGTAACATATCTATTGAAATGAAATGAAAATATTGTCTTACAGTTAGATCAGTAGCAAATGAGCATGCAAACCACATGATGTCAAATAATAGTTTGCCACCCACGGACATCCACATTCAAACTTAAAAAGAAAAATCTTAGGTCACGCACTAACCCCATTGAAAATTTCGAAAATACTGATAATTTGTCAAAAAACTAAAAAAAATTAAGAGAACACATAACAACTAGAAAAAAAAAAACTTTTTAACTAAACCAAATGTATATTAAAATAAAGGTAATTCTAGATTGTAAGTTTCTCATTCTTGTTTTGTTTTATAAATAAATTTTGGTAACTTTTGCAAAAAAAATTGGATTTTTTAAAATGTCAATATTTAAGAAATACAAAAAATTATGGACTTAATTTTCATATATCGAGAATTAGAATGCCCCCAAAAAACAAGTGTCAAGAAAGGCCTGTTTGTATATATGTGTGGTAACTACACTTTTCCAACTGAAAACCAATATTTGGATTCAGATTATATGGGCGGAGTTGGTACTTCCGTGCTCAGACTACACTTGTACAACTGATTACACCATTACATTACATTTTTACCTATATAAACTTATATTTTTTATTTTTTTTTGACTTTGGGTATGGTATTATTATGTATATTTATTTCATAGAAAGTGTTATTAACAAAGTTCATAGATGACTTGTTTACTTGGATATAATGTTTAAGGTCAAATTGAATAGTCACTGCAAAAATATGTATCTTTTGTGATTAGCTTTTTGTTGGCAAATGGTCTGGGCATGATGTAAAAATTAATATTGTTTATTTGCTGTATAATGGTCATATTACTGTCATAAAAGTTTATCACATTACAAGACAAACCTGCACTGTCTTTCTGTTCACAATACCTGATTAATTATAAATATGATGACTATTTAATTCTATTCAATTAATTATTTATGGATGTGCAATGAATATTGTATAGCATTAACATTAAAAATTGTGTTTTTTGGTCATATTATTTATAAGGAAAGGTACATTTTTTTTTCAATATTTTGTTTTTCAAGTTGAAATTTGTTTTTATGTCAATTTCATACAATCCTATCATAATTATTAATGACAAAATGGAAATTAATAAGTATAACATAACCCTTTTTAAAAATTTAATAATAAAAATGTATTCACGTAAAAAATTCTTACACGTAAATTTATTTGATTTTAAAATAAAAAATATTTTCTTCGCACAATAGTTACAAATAATGCCAGGTGTCAATTGAATGTTTTGCAAACAGACTGCAGGCAAAGTTTTATGTAAACAAAAATATTTTCATAACCACTAACAATGTTGTACATTACATGCACTGATGTAGCAATTTCACCGGTTACACCGCTAGGCATTGCTTACTGTATATTATTGGACTGTATCGCTCACAAAACTATTTTTTTGTACAAACATATAGTAACGTCAGTACTTACCGTATAGTAGGACAGGAGCCCTGCATTCTCGTCCAACACAAACCACCGGTACTGCCACCCCTTCATCACATTTGTCCATTTGCTTAACGATCCCTCCATCATGATACCCGAAACTTAATAGTAATAAAAACTCATGAAAATAAAGACGGCAAATTTAACTCTGCGCTATACGTCCTCCACCATAAATAATCCATATGTTTGGCATTTGTCAAACTAGTGTTGCTACATTCAAAAGTATGTTTAAGAATTGTCTGTGTTACAAGTGTAAATATAACTGCACTTAATTTTTGTTTGACTACAATTGATTAATTTATGCAAGTTCTCAACCTAATATACTTAAATAAAAACAAAATATAATTACAAGTTATTATAATTTTTTTTATGAGTAAGTACAAAAATATAAAACGATACCGCTGGCAATACTTATACAATGGTGTGAAATAGTGATGTGTGCATGTAAAAAAAGTTTTTTTTTTTAATTTTAATCGATTAATTTGTTACTAAAATTTGTTGAATATCGAACAATTAATATTACTGTAATATTATTATATTAGATTTAGATGGTGGTTCTAAAATATTATAACCTAGTTTCAAAATTTTCAATGTGTATTTTAAATGACTAATATCATATTGATTGATAAATACATTTTTAGAGTTTCATCTAATCTGTTTATGGACTTAGAATAAATGAAAATTCAATCATTTTACTAAAAGTCTTTATTTGTACAACCTGATTATCACTTTCGTAAAAAAAGTAACGACAAAATATATAACATCACGTCGCCATTAATTTAGTTATTCTAATGCTAAGCTATTTACAAACATGTATAGCCTTACGGCTTTACATGTGTTATTGTCTTCTTAATGCTCTGCCATGTTTTGTTTTACTATAACCCGACGATATCGATACCTGGTTATTATTATTCGAATCTACAGTAACTCCTGATAAATTTACAAATAATGGCACATTTTCTGAACCTTCCGCAACAGTATCATCATCAGATTTTTTATTAAAATTCTCAGGAGTGCCTTCTCCTTCGATAGCAAGCTTTTCAATGTCTTTGCTAAGTGAATTGTTTTCAGCAGCTTCAACGAATGCATTAGATAGGTCGCCGCTAAGCTTATTAACATTGCCTGACGTTATGTCATACATGAAAATTTCTCGCTCTTCGGGCTGGTCATTTCTGCAAATAAATAAAAATAAATGTAATAACTATGAATGTTCATAATTTAAAGTCAATTAGGTTCGATTTTTAATACGAATCTTATGTTTTAGGCTTGTATTACTTTTTTGGGTTGCAGCTGCAACTTAAATAAAGATTAATTACGAAAGGCTCGACCTAAACTATTATAGGACAACTTATTTACTTTTTTATGTGGTAATAAGCAAACAAATCTATGAACAACAAAGTAACTCACCCGGTAACAAGCAGAATTACTGATTGCTTATCAGTGATAGTCTGTTTCTCAACTTCAAGCCATTTTTCAAAGTTATCTTTAGTTGGTTTTTTTAATAAATCATGTAGACTATCTCCAGCAACAAATTTGATTCCTTTCAAACTATCAGATGCCGCTCGCTCAGTTCTTGGATGCTCACCGCTTAAAGCTTCGGTTTCTACTGGAGCAAGTACGATGACGGATGTGATTTTTCTACCCTTAAGAATATCAGGAAGAGGGAATTGATTACCACTCACTTTTAACGGCAAGTACCTATTATATTTTTTATCATTTAATGCAACTGGATCTACTTGAGTAGCATCTTCCTTGACATATCCCTTGGCAATATTCTGTCCTTCTGCTGTGTTTGGATCAAAATGTACTACTTTCATTTCAACAGCCTGATTTTGACTTGGCGGAGGAGCGACGTAACTAGGAACATTTTCTGAGGCAGCAATGTCTTGGTCGTCTTCGTCAACATCTTCATCTATTCTTGATTCAATATGGTCTCCATTAGGTTTTACAACTATAGGCCTAAGTTCACTAGATGCTATTTGTTGGCCACCACCAGCGCTAAAGAAATTGGCCAGCTGGTCTGGTGGCAATGATTCCAATGGAGTTTCACCAACTTTATCGTAGTCTAGTACGCTTATATCGGCATTATCCAAAATTCCAGATGAAAGTAACTGCTGTCGTAGATCATCAGGAACTTCATCGGGGAGCTCAATTGCAGGCTTCTTCTTCTTTTCTTCCTTCTTTGGCTCAGGAGTAGTACTAACAGAGTTTGCCGATGAGGATCCGTACTTTTGTGTAGTAGGCTTAATTTCTACTGTTCTTGAAGTTGATTGATAGTAAGGTGGAGATGAAGTACTTGATACGTAAGCGGGCTGAGGCCTGGCTCTTTCTTGAATGTACTGGGGTTGTGGTGAGGTAGACTGGACTTGTTGGTAGTTCTGTCTTTGTTGTTGGTGTTGCTGCTGCTGTTGTTGAGCGAAGACTAATTGAGCTTGAAGACGTTGAATTTCTTCTTGTTGCTTTCGGACATTTTGGGCCAATTGCAATCGTACTTGTTGTTGTTCGGAATCTAAATATTGTTGTTGCTGTTGTAGTTGCTGTTGTTGTTGCTGATGTTGTTGCAGTTGTTCACGTTGTTGTTGCTCATGTTGCTGTTGTTCACGGTGTTGTTGCTCACGTTGCTTTTGCTCACGCTGCTGTTGCTCACGTTGCTGTTGCTCCCGTTGTTGTTGCTCACGTTGCTGTTGCTCCCGTTGTTGTTGTTCACGTTGCTGTTGTTCATGTTGTTGTTGCTGTTTCTGTCGTTGATTTTGTTGTTGTTCGTATTGTTGTTGAGAATGACTAGCTGAAGCTGTTGGCTGATTAGTACCGGTTAGACTATAAGTTGGTTGAGCGTTTGGACCATTTACAGTAATATGTTGTTCATATTTAGATATTGCAGGTACTAGTTCACCACTGTTGGGGACAAATTGTTCCACATTTTGTTGATGTTGAAGTTTCGCCTGATCTTGAAAACTGCTCTGGTGTATCGATGGTCGTTCTGAAGGTCCATGTGATGGTTGAAGTTGGGGTCTTTCTGAGCCGAAGCTTGGTTGTTGAAAATGCAGCTGCTGTTCAGGAGCAGATGAAGGTTGAGGATGGAAATTAAACAACGGAGGAGAAGATGGTTGGGGAAGAAACTGGTTGTGTGTGATTGGTGAAGGGGACGGTGACACAGATATATGACTAGAGAATGAATTTTGACTGTGAACACTTTCTGGAGAAGTTATTTGCACTGATGGTCTTGACAATGGTTGAGGACCTTGGTGGAAACTAAATTGTTGTTGTGCTTGGTGTTGTACAGGTTGACGTTGGAATGGGGGACGATTGTCATCAAGAAGTGGAGGAGATGGTTTCAGATTGTAGAATGGAGACCTGTTAGGGGTAACTGGAAAACTAGGTTTGCTATGCGTGGAATCAAATTGTTGAGGTGGTCGTTGCTGAGGCAGTTGTTGATTATACGGAATTAACTGCTGAGGTCTGATTTGATGGTCATGAAAATGAACTGGGGTCGGATTTGGGCTCGGCTTAGGACTTATGTTGAAGTTTTGACTCGGCCTATTAGATACTTGATCTTTTGCAGGTTCCACTTGGTCAGTTGTTATTGTATGGTAATTTTCTTGCAAATATTTAGGTTCATCAAAGAACGGCTGGGGTTGTGGTTGATGGAATGGTCTTTGTGGTCCTGAATGAAAACTAGCCCTTGGAGGTCCATTCGGAGGTCCACCAAAGTGGGGTCTTGAACCAAATTGAGGGGAGTTTGGACGCGGATAGAATGTACTGCTTGGTCTTGAGAAAGATGTCGAATGGGTTGGGCCCAAAGGACCAGGTACAGTAGGAGCGCTGTTGATGAAGTGACTGCTTGGACTTGGGGATGGATTCGAAAAAGTTGGATGAGGGCTTAGCGATGGTGATGATCCAAAACTATTTTGACGAGAGTTATGGGACTGTACTCTAAACGGTGCAACTGACGGACCTTGTCTAGGCAATTGGAAGTCGTTATTAAGATAGGACTGTTGAAACTGGATACGATTTTGAGCGACAGGTGCAGGTCGATAATTTTGTGCTGGAGGTGCGTTAGGTGCGGCTCGCACAGGTAAGTCAACATGCTGTGGCGTGGGAGATGCAGATCGTTCAAATGGAACGTGATTAACTTGTTGATTTGGTAAGGCAATTACTGGTCTAGGGGCAGTTTCTTCATGGTCCTCAGAATTCTCTTCACGTCTGTTACCGTAATGATGACCATGATGATGGTCTTCGTTTCCAAAAGTCACTTTGACACTACTGTCACTGTGGTACACTTCTGATTCAGGTTTGATAATAGCCCTTAAAGTTGTGGTTTGAGTTGGTAGGTATAACGGCTCAGGAGTTACAGTGATATATTCTTCATGATGATCATCTTCAACATTGGAAGGTGGCGTGATAGCTGGTACAGGTTTTTCATAAATAACTTTATCTTTCGAATGCGGGTCCTTGCTATACTTTACATAAAATACTTGAACGGGTTCTTTCTTCTTCTTTTGTACTACTTGAGGCGGAGGTGCTGGTAGAGATTCATTAGATTCCTTTATGATGATTTCAATAATGGGCTCTGGAGCTTCGACGTAATGTGGTTGAGGTTCGTGACTGTAAAGTGGAGCGGTTGGCAAACTACCGTACGGTGGTCCGAATGAGCCTTCTGGAATTTGGTCTTGAAGGTTTAAAATTTTGGGTTGAGCAAAGATCTCATTTTTATTTACTACAGAATCATCTAAGTTATCGAGACTCGGATCATACAGGGGATCTTTTTGGGAGTATTGAACGACGGGCTCCATTTGCACGGCATAAGGCGGTAGTTTTCCTCCTTTGGGCGATGCGTTAGAAATTCTCCGAGAGCTGGTTAGAGCTCTGAAGTGAGCTACTCTCGAATGTGGCAGAACCAATGAGTATTGAAGATTTTGTGGCGTTCGAATGTTCTCTAATTGTCGTTTCGGTTTCGTTTTTGCCGTCGAGTTTTTGGCCCATGTTGAATAGAGCACAGCTAGTGCTGTGACCTGAAACAAAAGAAAGGAAAAATATTAATATTGCATAAAATGTAATTATAAAACATTAATTAAATTTTTGAACAGGTTTTAAGAAAGGGAATATATGAAATATTTATATATATTTATATTCTATAATAAATTTAGCGAAGAATAGTGTACCAAAAGTATTAATAGTATACCGACATTCTCGTATATCGCGAGTGGACAA
The DNA here is from genome assembly GCA_018251015.1 of Phocides pigmalion okeechobee. NCBI lineage: Eukaryota > Metazoa > Arthropoda > Insecta > Lepidoptera > Hesperiidae > Phocides > Phocides pigmalion. The sequence continues at coordinate 18,854 of DWON01001890.1, forward strand.
AATCGATTTCACGCTACAAACTATTATGTATGGACATCACTTGCACACAAAGCAATGTATAGTGTACAACTTAACTCATAGGATTCAAAAGAGCCGTGATCCATTAATTACTGGCCGATTTTAGGCACGTGTCTCCTTTCAGAATAGACTTTGGCTATAGTCGACCACACTGGCCAGATGCCGTCTGGTGAACTTTAAACTCTAATGAATGAAGTAAATTAATATGATTTATTAAGAACCATCATAAAAATAAATGTCTCATTAATGACCGTCATGTTTTTGACATTTTATTTTATGCACGCAAGATTGCAGCGTTTTTATGCACGTTACAATTTGTTCCAGAATTTATTAATTCAAAGTAATTTAAAGTCAGTGTCAAAAATCATATTATTATAGAAAGTCAATATTTTAAAGAATTTCATAAAAATAATTATATTATTATGTTATTTATTATTATAATTCGTGTCCAAACAGTATTGTCACATCAAAATACAATACTTAATTATGATATCGAAAAAGAGTATAATATCATCAGGAAACTCTGGTTGTATTTCCATGGCGCCCACAACATATGTATATATATAAACCTTGACACAAGGGTCCTAAAGTAGAAACTATTACTAAAGAAAAACAGGAAGTTGGTTAGCAAATAAATATGTACTAAAAAGGATGCTCATATGACTATTTCAAAAGTTTGCTTTTAGGACTCTGCTTTTTTTTTGTTTCGGCTACGGGTTTGGGTGACATCACGTGTCTTACTGACGTGACATACGTTTGCGGAGAAAGTCAGCTCGGAAGCCGTTTGAGTCAATATTTATTCTGTCCGAGTGCTCCGTATTATGAATCGAACTCGATAAGTTTGAAAATGAGAGTTGGTGTTTTACACTTACAACGCCGTGTAAGTTTCATTTGTAACCGACTTGAAAAGGAGTATGTTCTCAATTCGGTTATATTTTTAAGGAGTAGGTTATTAATTTGTTTGTTACTGCATAAGTCGGAAATTTATGAATAAATTAGATTTTTATAAATCAGAAGGGCTTACTTCTCGTTTAAATATGTTACACAAAAATATAATTCAAAAAGTGGAAAAAATATGTATTTAAACGATTATCCTCGTTTTAGTTTTTGTTTTCATATTTCACTAAAATATTTTCTTAATCTTAGATTTCGTTTTCACATTTCATTATATGCATCGCCATTGTTTTTTCAACTCCCGCCCTTTTTATACTTTTTTCTTAAATATTATCTTCTCTATGGCCAGTGTCAGAAATTATCATTATTTATCAAATATTACGTTAAACATTTTAACGAATAACATAAATGCAGCATTTTATTATGTTTTCATATCGCGGACTACAATCGATACAAAAAATGTTTACAAACAAAAATGTATTCTTTTCTGTTATTCGATTGTACTATTAGTTATACACAGTCTCTATTTTTTGCTTTATTACAAGTAAAGTACTTTTTAACAAAACGATGCAAAGGTTTCTAGTAGGTACATGCAAAGAAAGGTATTTAGTGTTTGTGTTTACTGAAATGTAAGGGCTATAAAGCTAGTAAGTAAATAGGAAGAATACAATTTTAATTGCAATAATCAAAAACCTTAAGATTAATTGTAACAAAACCCTTACCTAAAGAATTTAAAGGGAATCCCGTGCTTACGCTAATTTAACGCTAGCCGTATTCCCTCGTTGAATACTGATCGCAATTCTCTGCAAGATCTCGCAAGATATGAATCGGTCTTTTTTCACCAGCGGCGTTATGATACGTTTTTGTTTAACTAATTACTATAATGAAAAACTAAATTACTATTCATACATTAATCTTCTAGATTCTCTGCATCCAGCGGTTACCAGCTATCCTTGCCAGGTTGTCAGTCCACCTGTTTGGGGGACGTACTGTGCTCCTCATTCCTACACGTAGTCCTCACTCGAGCACCTTGCTACCTCATCCGTAAACCGCTATATTATTGGACGAAGATAGATGTAAATCTACGTACTTAAATACGTTAACCCGGATGTTAAACTCAGATTAATCACACGTAAAATCTCTTTGAAAGCGAATGAAGTAGCTATCTCCGTTGGTGCCAAATGGGGCGTCGAAACTTCAATAAATCGCACTGGCAACATAACCTTGGCTTGGAGCCAACATCCACTGCCTTTAGTCTTTGATAACCCGAGCACTGTCGGTTTTAAAGCTACAGCGGAGAGTAAAAGGAAAATTTTATTAGACCTACACGGAGGTTTTTTTGGCGGGGGCATGAGGGCATGGAGGCACGCAGTGCCCTCAAAAGAAATTTCGAAAATACAGAAAATTTGCCATAAAACCTGAAAAAAAAGGAATTTGAAAAAAAGATGGGTAACATTTACAAACAATATTCTTATTTTTAATAGTTCAAAATTATCCAAATACAAAAAATGATGGACTTGCAACTTTCGAGAATTACCATGCCCGCAAAACAGAAGTGACAAAAATGGTCTGGACCTACATATTCATTTTCATATGGAGCTCATTACAAATTGGTGACGGTGTCATCATCTTACCACCAGGTGAACTGAATAAAAAATGTTTTAATAGTTGTAATCGATTTTTTTAAGGTTGTTCGTGAAAATCTCCATTACTCGAATGTCTGGAAGATTTTACCACCGAAGGTCACCCATCCAATTTCCGACCACACTTAACGTTGCTTAACTTTGTCAATATTACTATTTCGTAAGAGTCGATACTTAAATGTAATACATAAAACATAATAGAATAGATAATGCAAAACTAATTGCTGAACAATTAGTTAATTTCTACATAACATTACCTAACGCATCGCAGTGCACTCACGAGATGCATTTAGCACGTTTTCGTAATATCTCAGTTGCCTCAGGATTGACAAACGGTCAAAAGTAAAAGTAGCCGTCCCTCTTCGCCATAGAGCTAATATTAAGTAGAAATGCCTACGTTTTTGGCTAAAAAAATAACAAGCGAACACGTGTGTACGACGTCATAATATGATTGTATGATAGTATGAAGCAGTTGTCTTGTGGCCATATAATAAACACACCATCACCATCAATATATTGTGTTGTCTAGTGACTATATCATAAATACACCCTCTCCATATCCATATTGGGATGGAGTATTTATGAAGAAAATCAGTTTATGCCAAAAACGAAAGATTTTTTCTAAAAATCCTCTTAGATGTTTTTAAAAACTTGATACATATTAATTATTATTTGCATAACTATCGATAGAAACAACGCCATTTATGTGTAATTATTTCATAATATGAATTAATCGCTAATAAAAACAGATCATAACATGACTAAATAATAACATGTGACCATATGTTACAAAATATACAAACACCAGCTTTGTTGACAATTGTTGCTAACTTCGTTATGAAACTAACTTCATCGTGTGTTACATTGGAACATGCATCTTTATTTACTTCGCAAAAAATAATATAACAGTTTTATTTTATATGTCGGCTTAAAGGAAACGCTTGAGAATTTAAAAACATATAATAATACATTAATTATATAATTTTCGAGCTGGTATTATTGAGGATGTTTTTTTATTGAAAGAGTGAGAAACGAGCATGCAGGCCACCTGATGTTAAGTGTTACTGCAGCCCATGGACGACCACGTCAAATCTCAAATAGAACAGAAGTTCTATTTAAGGATGGACGTGGATGCGTTCT
>DWON01001891.1:0-22544 GCA_018251015.1 Phocides pigmalion okeechobee
CTGTTCTATTTGAGATTGGACGTGGTTATCCATGGGCTGCAGTGACCACTTACCATCAGATGGCCTGCATGCCCGTTTCTCATTCTTTCACAATAAAAAAAAAAGTACAAAAAGTAATCTATTCGCAGATTTAGGCGCCTGACATTATTTTAATTTTGATTTAAGAGAACGGTTCCAAGATATAAATTATTTACTTACTTTACTTAGATTACTTAAGTACTTTTCATTGACAGGTTGACGTGAATAATCTTCATAGCTCAGACATATATGACGGAAATAGAGTTCTATTTCCATCTTTTGTTTTGCTTAATTTAGTACCATTTCGTTTTAGCTGTTATATAGAAGTTACTGAACCCGGCTGGTATGTGTTATGATCACTCAAACAACTTTTGTATTTACGATTGCATTGTTACGTGGAATATTTATTAATAATAAGTAGGCATGACGTGTTAACTTGCGTATGTACATAATTTATGACACGAAGTTTATAAGTATGACATTTCAATGTTTATTTCCTTTTTAGATGTGCTACAAATCAGTATCTTTATGTAAAGTATCTTACTAAAAACGCAGTCAAAGTAACCCGTTAATTAACTTTCGGGGAATTTCATTCAAAGTCAAGTATCTGTCACAATCTCCGCTGTTTATGACATTAAATTGGCCTGATATGTCAATACGAGCTAACGTTAAAGCGTAATAAAATCCAATTTTAATAAAAACGTGCGTACGGCATCTTATTTAAAGAGACCTAATTTAGAGGCTTTGGAGTAGCGAGCGGCCCGTATATCACACACGGGGCAAGTACCACTCGCTACATATACGTAGTTAGATACATAGCCTCGGGGCACGTCAAACGCTCTGAAAGTCACGTATGGGTGGTAGCCTCGCAATGTTATTATCCAACACTTACGCACGTCTACACTCACGCATCTACATATATACCGGCCTACATAGCCGATGTGTGTAGGGGTAGCTAGCTGAGTAGGTAGGCAGAATGCCCGGGCATCTCACGGCCCACACGACCCCGACCGAAGGGACAAAGCGAAACGGGTTTGTCCCAAGGGAAATTCAATATTCGGGACTAAACCTTAACTCCCCTTAAGACACCCCGTCTGCCTCCCCCGGAATGCTTATATGGCCACGACGTGTATCGATTTTCTTGCCAAATGGAAGATTGGTGTCGAACCGTTCTCAGCGGACGAATGAATGATATATTCGAGTGGCGAGTGAATATTTTACGTGTGTGCACCTCGGGGTTTTGTGTTTAGTCACCGTATCGGCATTGATGGAAATTTCTTACGGAAATTGACGTGAATTTTTTATTTCGATAATGCATTGCGAGGGTTGGCGGCGGCTTTGAACGTTGCGCCAATTATCTTCGAAATACTCTTTGAGGTGACTGATTGGATTCCGCGACGGTTACTTTATACGCCGTTAAGGGGCCGTTTGTGGCCTGATGGCTCCAAATTGCTGGGTTCATCGCTGCTTTTTCGTTCAGCCGATGTTTTACGTTGCCTTCTTTGTAAAACTGCTTTTTTGTTTGTGACTAAATTATATATCTTACGTTGTGCTTTTTATTGGTGAACAATTTCTTAGATGGAGTCATTTTTATTTTAGATACAGATATTCCAATATCTATGAAACTTTATGAATGGATTCAACTTTTGTATTTTTTTTAATAGCATGGTTCAGGGAGCGTCGCTACGTAGCAGACGATTTCAATGTTTCTATTTCTAAAAACGCTAACGCTCACGTTTCCGAAAATTGTCATATGATCGCCTTTTTAGGAGTTTGTCGTATGAAGGACGCGATTGGATTGATCGAATAGAAAAATACAAATCCTGGTCACCAATTGGAAGTTACGTCATTAATCTATTTGACTACAGTTACTTTTTTAAAGAAATCACATTTGAATTATTTTTACATTGTAAAAGGATAGAAAGAAGTTTTCAGTAAGGGTTCGATTTAGAAGTATTTTCGCTTGAACTCTTTTGTAAATTAAGTAAAGATTAATTTTTTACATAACAATGAACCTACTAATTTATATTATATTATTTTTTAAATATTGAAATTGTATAAAGATATATATTGAAATATGAATTTCAATATTTATTTTATCAGTAAGTATGTCAAATATTGTAAATACAATAATACAAATATTAAAACTAATTATAATAAAAGTCCAACCTAAATAAGTAAAAGGGAGTCCGAGCCCATGCAGCATGGTGCCAAGAGCGCTAGCCGCATTTCCGCATTGAATAACTGCAATTCTTTGCGCGAGATATAAACCAGCCCTCCCGTCATCGGCGGCGTCGATTAAACGTGACAAATGTATATTAAAACATTTTTAAAAAATGGTAGGCGATTCTATAGAGGAATAAATTTATACTTTATATAAGTGACTATCGCAGGAGATGCCGTGGGTGGGAACTTTATTTTCATTCATTCATTCCGTCTATGTTATATTACATTTGATCTAATATGTTATTCAAAACAAAATCAGCTAACGGGAAATCTCCACTTTACGCGCGTAACATGTCATAAAGCGACGTCGTAAAACGTATCGTAAAATAACGTAATAACTGAATTATTATAAATATTTATTTTACGACCAACCGTATGTATACTAGCTTAATGCTGAACGAAATATATAAGCTTCGTTATTTCATAACTGGGTTATTGTAATACGATTTATTTAGATATTTTTGGTGTTATGAAACGAACCGAATTATATGTATGTATATTGAAGAAGATCGTACTATAGTACTTTATAAAAATATTTGACATTTGCATGGTACTTACAACTGAAAAATAAATGAATTTGAAATGACTTGATAATTAATTTTCGACTTTGTTTAAAGAGTAATGAAACATTTAATAACCAGTACTTACTGAGATATATTTCATACTTAGAAAAAACTGTTTACAGGTGACAATATCATACGAGGTTAGTGTCACAACCGTTATCGTACTCCTGGGCACGGGTTTCGTCTCAGAAGTTAAGACATAGTCCATCATGCTAACTAAGTGCGGAATGAAAATCTTTGAGACCCTTCGACCTTTGAGAACTTTTTTAAGAAGGTTGGAGAGGTGCGGTTGTCGGCTATACTTGGAAGCGAGGCGAGCTTCTTAATCCTTAGGAGTAGCAATGCATCTACGTTCGAGCTCAGATAGCATTTCGGTCGTGTTTGTGGTTGTACGTGGATATCGATGGGCTGCGACTACTTAATATCAGGTGGTTTGCTCGTTTGCTACTCTTCTCATATAAAAAAGTCTCAAGCATGCAGGTATTCATTTAATTATAACGTTGCTTTAACATAATTTCAAAACAACCGATTTGCATGCTAGAGATTCGAACCATGGACTTTTTTGTGAGAGGCCAGAGGCTACCCTTGCGCCATTAATGCTTAGTGCAAAAATAAGTATGAATGTAAAAAGATTAAATATTGAAAGCCACGTGGAGCTAACGGGATAAATATAGGTCAATCGAAGTAAAGTACCAGAGTTAAAAGTACAACGAAGTTTCTATTCAACTTTACTTTGAGTAGATTGACAATCGCTGGAGCTCAGCTGGCCGGTTGGGTAATCACTTGGTTTATTTATAACCTCAACTCTAGACGAATTCATCTCATAATGAATTAATATTTAGAAATTATTTCGTATTATGGTGGCTCTAGGGGGAATCGCAGTCTTGTACATCTATTGCTGTATTTTGTGCTTCAAGGAGATCATAGTTATAACTGTTTGATAATCAGTGTCAGTTCATAATGTTTATGAACCACACATCGAAATTCATAAATAAATAAAATAATATAATACTTACGTAGATACCATGATTTATCTTAACGTAATACATATATATATATATATATATATATAGGATAGGATACCGGATTAAGAAAAATTAGGTTTTTTTTATTTGAAAAGAGTAGCAAACGAGTATGCAAACCACCGGATGTTAAAAAGTCGCGCCCCATAGACATCCACATGCAATGACAAACACGACCGAAATCCTACCTGAGGTTAAATGTAGATACGTTGCTACTCCTGAGGACTAAGATAGTCGCCTCGCTACAAAGTGTAGCCGCCGCAACTCTCCAACCGAAACACAAGTTATGCTTTACAGCGGATTATGAGGGCGGCGGTGGTACCTCCCCGGTCAAACTATAGTAATGATTCCTTTTTAAAATTTCGTTTCCAATTGTTGTTATATATTTTAATGGATTACAATATGGAATAACAACAAGAATGTAGTAATCAAATACATTTACGAACCCTTATCCATGGGCTGCAGAGACCACTTAACATCAGGTGGCCTGCATGCCCGTTTCTTTACGTTTTCACAATAAAAAAAAGAAATCAAATCCCGCTCGACTTAGGTATATACAATTACGTCACATATTGATGCCATATTCAAATTAAGCTCGGCGGCTGACAACATTCAATCATAGTCATCATTTATTTCAGACATAGTCCATAATGTTGCAGTAATTAGTAAAATATGAGAGTTCTTCCAATAATTAATAACAATAAAAAAAAAGAAACCGAAGTACTAAAAAGACATTTTAATAAATAAAATCATTTTAATAAGTTTTAATAATGTGGCCAGCGTTCTTTGGCACGATGCCGCATTGGCCAGGACTCTTTAGATAGCTTAGGTTAGTTAGGCTTTTATTTTAATTAGTTCTAAGCTATTACGTGTTAGAACTGTTATTAAAAATAAATTAGGTATAATTAATAAAGTTAAATACAACATTGTTGAAATCTATTACCTATAAACCTTAGCTGCCTCAGTAAAATTATTCCAATTGGAAAAACTACCACGTTCGACTATACTATCTACACCTATATGTACATATTGTGCATTATCGTAATGCTAATGGGTTACAATGTTATAGCCTATGATACTCATGAAATTATAACGTAAGCAACGATATTTAATAATGTAGTTTAGTATTTACGATGAAAATTTTTTTAAGATATTGTTTAGTTATCAAAGTTTTAACGTGTGTTTTGTTGTACAAAAATAAGGATATTTAACGTTTATATTAAGGGTTCATCATTATCTCAATGGAAACCTGAAGAACGCAATAATGAATAAGAAACGAAAATAGATTTCTCTACGTGGCGCTAAATCATATAACCATAAACGCAAATAAATACCAAAACAGAAATGGCTGAAAACAGCATCTAAAAATAACAATTCTCAGTATTTCCTCCAGTTAGTCTTTTGTCACCTGGAATTCTTATTGAAAGCTGAGAAAATAATAAAGGAGACAACACATCTACGTACAAGAGATGGAAATAGTAACAATACGAAACATTATTACGGAGCCATCTAAAATACATGTAGCAAACATACATCACAAACGAAAACCAAATTGAGCGCAAACAAGTTTAAATACATGCGTATGTGTGCACACGTTCATACATAGAGGACATTAGTATTAGTGGGTTTCGGCCTTTCAAAGGCCCCTTGGATCGAGGGGGCACGTTTGGGGTAAGATTGAGCGTGGGCGGGCGAGGGGGAGGGGGTGGAATTCCAAGATGGCCGCGGACCGTGCCGGCCATAAGGGTAAAATAGGAGCCTTTATATTTATGTGATATAGGTATATACTTATATTGGTCAGACGGACCCGGCCGAGCCAGATATCGATTTGGGGATGTCTCTTTGTTTCGGACTGTTCACCTCTCGAAAGAAGGGTTAAGTTTGTTTAGGCTCTTTAAATATTATCTCATGATGGTCTTATAACATATTTTTGGTTCGGAAGTACTTAAAACGTAATAAATTAAACTTTGAATATTGACACTTTCAGTTTTCGGTATAATTAGAGACATATCCATTTGTTTTAAAATTATCAAATTACAGGATATTGATACTTAATGTCCTAATATTTGGATTTATTTTATTTTATTTGTTTTACTGATATCTTATAGAACTTTTATAAGTATTAGATCTATTATAAACTATACTGTCTTTAAAGTTATGTGACTAGGTAAAATAAAAATTCAAGATTGCGGAGTAGTCAACTTTAGTAAGTATCTTATAATTAATATTAGGTATCGACTTTTGATATGAGAAGCGTTTAACAATTTTCTTAGTGTTATTTTATGTTCTATAAGTAATTTTTATTTATACAAAATTTGAGGAACAGATATTATAAGTTGACGCACGCGAGTAGGAGTAACTCACTGAAGGGTCGGGTACGATTCCAAGTTAGAGAATTATTTATGAATGTGTAGATATATGCGCTTGTTTATATAACCATACATGATACTATACTATAATTAATAATATAAATAGTATATAAGAATAAAGTCAAAAGGATTTCAGAATGTTTTTCAGCTGTAAAAACCAAAAATATTTTCAAACCCAATCTACGATTACAATAAAAAGTGAAACTGCCGAGCCTTGGGTCCGTCGCAGAAGGGTTCTAGGTGTCATAAATTACGGGCTGTTTATCTGGGGTCCACCCACCCCCGCGGTTTTACAGTTTACCGTCCCTCCGTATGGGGTAGAGGGTAGTGAACACGACTGTTACTCAGCGAAATGTACCCTTAAGGAAAATCTCCCCTCGTTCGGACAGTTACTGTACAATGGTTGCTTGGATACGAATGCTTAATGGTTGCCATGATGTAAGGATCCACGTCTGTTTATTAGTTTGGGATAAATATTTCTAAGTTTTTAAAGGCACATCTTTTTCTTTATACGGTTTAGTGAGAAGTTATTGTTTTCTGTAGACGATTTCTTTTCTTTAAAACTTAGGACGAAACACATGCGCTGTCACATCAAAACGATAGTGTGAAATGTGCCCTTAAATAATGATACTCTTCATTGCAATGTTTAAGCTGATATGTTTACTGTTGTAGCGATTTTCATATATTACAAGCTTATGATTATGGCTTTGTTTAGCTAGAAGTCGATATATAAATATACTTTTACAATCTTTCAAACTGTATCTTATTTTCTTAGGGTAGGCATTTCCAAAATTCATTTGTTAGTACTTACTTGCGCTATATAATTCCTATCTGCAAGTTCTCAGAATTCCAGGTTCATCGGTTTTGACTGTGCACTGATTTCTAGGTCTTTCAGTAATTTTTATATAAAAAATACTTTTCAAAACGCATAAATAAGTACTTAAATTAACTTTTAGATGTAGAATAGAATAGAATAGAATAGAATATACTTTATTGCATATGATGAAATAGGAGACAAACATTTACAAAATTTCACAACATAGTACACAATAGGCATAGAAGTGTTAAACCTTCCTTCCCATTTTAAAAATATTTTACCTCTTTTGGGGTGGAAATTACTAAACAACGAAGCTATTTGCCATTATTGACAGATCCATGTTCAGCGGTTTAGGTCGTCTTATTCAATTAAATTAAATATACTTGTTAAAACGCTTATGTAACTACCTACTGTTATTATCTTTTTACACATCCTTTATCCTCATTTTAAAGTGTGAACTTTGCAGAAGGACTATAATGAATTGGTGATAAGAGATTTGAAGCCAGGACTTCATTTGAGAAACCAGAATCTTACCACTGGTTCATACATGACTTAAATTGCAACTAGCTTTTTGTTTCGCCAATTCCTAGAGCATTTACGGTAATTTAGATACAAGTGGTCCTATTGCATCGTCACTAAAAGAACTCGAAACTCGAAATGGCTCTTGAGGCAGTAATCACTGTGATGGCTCCCTTACCTTTCAAATCTTTTCCTTTTGTTTCAGGATAAGGAAATGCGTGCAGTGTTTAAGATAAAAGGTGTGATTTTAGAATGAGAAGTTGTTAATATAATTGCATAATTTCTTTGTTAGGGATTGGGCTTGCAGTGTAAAGTTTTGTAAAATATATATTTACATACTATCTATTACTTATTTTATTTACAAATTTTCAAATTTGTAGTTACGAAGAAAACTGTCTCGGAAGATAGATCTTTAAAATTAATTTAATTTACACCTGAAATACATTATAGGTTCACCACATATGTACATTTCCCTAAATGATTTAAAGGTCTTATCAATTTAAATAAGTACTTATTTTTAAATAAAAATTTGGATAGTGCTTAAAAAAATGTTACATGAAAATGTTTGTAAGTCTTCTTCTTTCGTGTCGATATGATTGGTTATTAAAGGGTAGAGCAGTTAAGGACTTAATTGGAGAGAATTAGTACGGGGTGAATGGAGTTAAAGGATAAGTGGGAGTAAGTCATGCTGTAGTGGAAAGATTGGTCAATCAGCGTAGGTGGACGAAGGCTGATTTTCCAGGGTGCGCCGGGCGGACATGTTACGTCGCGCCACTCGAGGAGGCTCTTTCCACGCACCCCAATCTGTGAGGATTGTTAAGATTGCAAGGTGTTGGAACTACCGTTCAAGCATGTAGTACTAATACAGCGTACATAATCCGCCGTATAACAGTACTTGTGTTAAATACTGATATATTAAAAATATATGTATAACTTTATACGAACCGAAGTAAATACAACAAAAAAAACTAAAAAATATTAGTAAAAAGACGGCGTTTACGTTAATAAAATTAATATTAGTGCAATTTCAGAAATGTGAAATTTAAATTTATTCAAATATTTAAATCCACCTCGATGCAAGAAACTTAAAACTCATTTAACAATATATTCTTTAAATTATGCTATTAAAACATCTGCTTGCAGTCCACGATGTTATTGTCTTAAACTTTATTTAACGTATTTTTAAAGAACTGAAGTTTTATTATTTATTTATAACCAGATTTAACCGAGGCTTCGCTTGCATTGAGGCCCTTAAAATATCAAATCAAAATATCAAAGATCATTGCAGCGAGGAATAACTAAAATAATAAAGTGGTACCTAACGTAAAAAATGAAATAGTTTTAATATTGCTTATAAGTGACAAATTCAACTTCAAATATTTTATTCCATTGTGAGGTATTTACATACAGTTAATGAACGTCAAGGGTATAATGTAAAATCAATACATCGGCTTTGAGCGCCCTGTTGGCTAAGGTAGATCGGGAGAAAAAAGCCCGCGGAAATAACCTTCGGCACTCTTTTTAAATCAGTCCTTGATAAATAAACATTACACAGTATAACTTTAGAAAAGGCGTTAATCAATACACGTTGGAAAAACTTAAGTTTTATTTTAAGTGCTACCAATTGTAAATCTTTTTCTTGTATATGGTTTATTTAAGTGTCTCTACTTGGCAACCCCTTGCAGTTATCTACACTTGGTACCTGACCACATTTGGCAAGTAGTATCTACATGGTTCGACTGACGACGTGCCCCAGCCACAACAATTTCTACGTCTTTTTTTGTATAAGAGAAGCTAATGAGCACTCCATCTTTTATTAAGCCCATGGAAATCTACATACAACTTCCTCAGGGAATGAGGTCCTATCTGAGGTTGCAATGGTCGCCTTACTACTAAGTGTAGCCGGTAACCGCATCTATCCAACCTAAGTACGACAGTTACTTCACGGGAGATGAGAACGGCGGTCTTTACCCTTCGGTGGTAATGTGTGGTTGTCTAATCACTTACATATGAGGGACCACCTTGGTTCCCATAGTTTTGTGGTCGATTTAAGATGAGTTTCTGTTTTAAATTGATTTTAGTTACAGTATCATCTATCCATGTACAAGTACATCAACATCCATGAACAGTACTAATCACTTATAATCAGAACAATTACATGCTCGTTTACTTAAAAAAAAACTGTCTGCGTAAAAAAAACCATAGACAACATCACGGATCCATCCTCTTCGCAAATGTTATATCATATTTTATGGAATAGGTACGTTCTAAAATTTTACATACAAGAACATGACATACAATAAAATCATGGATTACATCACAGACTAAGATAAATACAGCCAACATATTTTGTAGCACAGATAAAAAAATCTATATTATGCTTTCATGTCTATTTGACAAAAATAATAAAATAACACGTAACAGTTATGCGTTTTTCTTGTCTGATTTTGTTTTCCTTTCAATTTAATTCATTTATTTTTATAGTAAATCCAACTTCCAAACTTCTAATTTCCGTGAATCCACTTCTCTTTTAAGTAGGAGCGATGCGGTTACCAAGTTTGCGGAACACAAATTTGTCCAAACTTCGTTGACGTACTCCATAACTTCTGCTAACCTCTTTCCGATATAATTTGATGGAAATAAATTATGTTGTTACAGGAACTTCGTAAAAACAAATACTACTAATGTTTAATATTCTGATTAATAAAACAAGTTGAATAATTTACTTAATCAACTTTCTAGTTACTTTCTGAAGTTTGTCTCTTTGGTGGACTCTGAAAAGGATGGCAATAGTGTCAATCAATTTTTTACTTTTTTCATGTAACAGAGTAGCAAACAAGCATTCAAACCACTTGATATTAAGTAGTCCCAGCCACAAACGCGACCAAAATCCTGTCTGAGCTCGAACGTAGATACATCGCTACTCCTGAAGACTAAGGTGGTCGCCTCACTTCAAAGTGTAGCCGGCACCTCTCCAACTGAAACACAAGCTTTACGGCGGATTATGAGGAACGATAATTGCTGTCCGTGGGATGAGTTCCTAAGTAAAAAAAAGTATGCATCTTCTGGTTTGTATTACTTGACTTAATTTTAAAACATGTAATGGATTTACGAAATAAATAAGTAACATTAATTTCTTTTTAAATATCCAGGTATACCTTGTATTTTAAAAGTTTCCTGATTTCTCTTCTATTAAAACTTCAATACACCCCATTTTACGGTATCCACAGAATGTGTAAGGGTAAATATAATCCAAGATACGTTAGGATATTTTTAGGACATGTTAGGACATGTTCAGTTAGTCAAATCGCTTCGAGTGCGTTGGTTTTATCGGTTCCTCAAACGGAGTACGGACAGGAATGTATTTTATGAATAAAACCCTCTGTTGACAACTGGAAATGAATTTCATAACATTTTCCTGGTTCTCCGGAATAGCAATACGAGTGATACGACATTCCATCTCCAAAGATTGACGAGCGAAATTCCTGTTGTAAGGGGTACAATAAGATTTTTCGGATTTTTAGTAGACCAAAATGCGTTGGACCTCTTTGTAGGTATGTTTATACCCATCGTAGGTATGTCGATATCCATTGTAGGTACGTCCATACCAGCAAATTTGGGTCTACTAAAATCCGAAAGATCTTATTGTACCTCTTACAACGGGACTCTAACTTCTTTGTATATATTAAACCTCTCACTCTAAACGCATATGCTATCTTCGTTTAATGGTGGATAAATCAAAGAATTAAGATCTTTTTATAGGTTTTGGGCGTTCCTCCTGCCCCTCGTAACTATTAATAGATGTATGAATATTAATATTATAATTTATTCGTCATTAGATTAGTGTTGATCTCTCGTCATTTTATTTATGTAAAGTACCGTACCGTATCTTGGTACGTTGAAAATCTGATATTAACCTGATACAGAACATAAGTCCCATCCAAACTCTTTAATGTGTACATTGGTATTCTTAAGAGCGTTAGTATTCATTAACAATTAAATACACTAAGGTTCTCGACAATCGTTCGATTATGGACACTACCGTTTTTCTCATAATACGCTAAGAAACAACTCTTGTTTTTCGTTTGAGAGTTGCCAACTAAACTCATCTGGAGTAGCAACGCATCTGCTAGTGATTTTAAATCCAATTTTAGTCCTGTTTATGATTGTATGTGAACCTCCATGACCTGATGTGAGTGCCTGGGTTTATTTATCGGTGAGTCGATTTTCTTAGTCCTTAAAGGTGCCAACATATCTACGACGTATGTCGATTTTTAAAGATTACTGCGCCAACTTAGTATCAAATAGCCTGCACGCTATTGTTACGCAGGTACAAAGACAACATCGAACCTTTATTCATTTTATTATGTAACGTGTACTCACGATGCATGCCTTTTAATTGAGTTGATTTAGAAGCAGTTGCATGGCTCGTCGTCAAATGGTCATAATAAAGAGTTTTGCTGTGACCACGAGCCATGCAACTGGTTCGAAATATCGGCAATTAAAAAGCGTTAATCGAAAGTACCCGTTATAAGTAAAATGCATAAATTCCACGATTTTTTCAGTTGCAGCTCATATGAACCATTATACAGAAATTTCGATGAAAATATACAATCGTTGCAAAAGGCTAGCGACAAGAGTTATCAAATATTCACCAGCCTCAAGCAGTTCGTATAACTTAAATCATATCCAATTGAAAACTCGGACACTCGAGAGCGATTACCATTCAGAGCACTTCGCTGCTACAACCCTAGTTGCCTTGTTATCTGGAATCATGTGGAAATCTTGAACAAATATTGATTTAAAGTCTGCACTTAGCTAAAGTAGTGGATTGTGGTAAATGTTTCTAGTACTAAGAAGATCCCACACCCAACAGTGGGATAGAATAGAATAGACTATGAGATATGAAGTACATGTATATAGAGAAATAGGTAGAAATAATGAAAGAAACGGAACAGTGGGACAGGAAAGAATAGACAATGAGTGATAGAGTATATAGCTAGAGAGAAAAACTGAAACAAAAGTAATTCCATGGCGGATTATGGAGACAGTGGTGGTATCTTCCCGGTCGTACTGTCTCAAATGTTACCAGTTCATAAATCGATTCGACGAAGTATATAGCAATCTCATTCTAAAGCACCCAGAAAAAAATATTGAACAAAGTTGAAAGTAATATTATTTCGTTCGTGTAAGGTGTCTATTAATATTCAGGGCTGAATAAGCCACAGCGGAAGTTTGCAAGAAATGAAATCCATAAGAGGTTGTCGCGGTAAAAGTTTCACAACAAAGCCTTCCGCTGTCAGCAATCAGACAAACTATAATTCAGTTTGGCAGATCTTCCGAATGGAGAACGTTTCCTCATGTCGCACGGTTGGGGTAAAATTTCTTTTTCATACCATGTTTACTTACTATTGTATTGATACGATTTGATATTGCTACGACATTGCTTTTTTTTTATGTGTGAAGAGTAGTAAACAAACATGCAAACTACCTGGCGTTAAGTAGTCGCAACCCGTAGACATCCGAGATGCAAGCGAGGCGTCTGTTAATTCTTAAAGATTCTTAAAGAAACATTTACTTCCATGGACAACAAAATTATACCAGGTAGCTTGTGAATACATTTATAATTCTTCTAAAACATTTCTTGTATAGTACAAGTCAGGAATAAAATTACATCCAGGATTGATTTATGTGTTCTCTATATTTGTTTTGTTAATACAAACAACAAAGCAAATACTAACAATGCAAATATAAAATAGATCGAATATAAAAGATATAAATTTAATATAGTCTTTTTTTATGTGAGAAGAGTAGCAAACGAACATGCAAACCACCTGATGTTAAGTAGTTGCAGTCCATAGACATCAATGTACAATCCACAAACATAATCGAAATCCTATCTGAGCTCGAACGTAGATGCATTGCTACTCCTGAAGACAACGATGGTCGCCTCGCTTCAAAGGCCGGCAACCACACCTCTTCAACTGAAACACAAGTATTGCTTTACGGCGAAATATGAGGGCGGCGGTGGTACCTTCCCGGTCGAACTATAGTTCTCCCACCTTAAACGCTGATTTAATATTGATTTATCGTAACAAAAATACTATTTTGCGATTACGTCTTACAAAATCAGATTCCGAATTGTAATTCCTCAACATTCAACGTAAATGCCTATAATCGGCTTTGATATTTCTCTGAGAGACATATGGTGCTATATTTAGACATCTCAGATCCACTTAGGTCCATTAAAGCTCGATTTGCAGAATAATTTCGGGCTACTGTAAACATGTCACGTAGGCTTCTTAAGCGTTTTCTATCGTGTGATATAGATATTAACCGAATTACGATCAATACTCATAAATGCTTCTACTGCTGTCTGTGGTCGCAAGCGACTGAAAGGGATTTTTAGTATGAGAATAAAACGATATTTGTAGTATTTGTCGATAGAAAAGATGGAAGAACTTATGTTCCAGTAGGTAACATGGATGCCTTTTGTCTTGCCTATTATCAACTTGAAGTACCGTATATGTTTCATTTGGAGAGGTGCGCTTGCCGGATACACTTAAAATCAAGGTGACAATCTTAGTCCTTAGGAGTAACAACGCGTCGGCATACAGGCGTGTATAGGACTTAAACCTGTTTGAGGTTGAATATTCATTGACGGCAGCAACTACCTACATCTGGTGATAATAAATCTAATCTAATTATAATAATGAACAACTTAAAAGTAATTATACTAAAAGCTTGGATTAAATAATATATGTGTGTTCCTTTTTCTCGACAAAATGGTTTATCTATTTATTTATTTATTTATTTAATGACACACCAACAGCATTACAAACAACATTAAAATAATCTTACACAGGAATAAAGATAGTATGCACGCCAATTACAGGTGCGTACAACATTCTCTATAATAGATATGTTGAGTTAATAATATTGACAACTAAAAGAAAGTTAACTAACATTTCAATGCGATTTTCATTAATTTATTACAATAATTTTTACTTAATATTAAGTTGTTACATTTCAATCGGTCAATATATAAAGAAGGTTTTGTCAATTTGAAAGTAATAGGTGTGTGTGTGTACATAAGAACTTTTTACTGTTAAAAAATCTGGAAACATACGATAATTGGAGCTTACGTGAACGAAGGCAGCTATATAAATAAAGTAACGATCCGGCGCAGCTTCTCTCGGGTAATAGAATTTATAATTACTTACATATTCTTTTTTCATACATCTATCCAGTCATGACCTAGTTGCAAAAACTAACAATGAGAAACATCTATTTCGAGCGATGACTGAATTACTACATTAAATTTAACTGTTGAAATTCTCGCTCTAATTCCAAAAAAATTAAGTTATTATGCACTACTCGTAAATCCTTCCTAAGGAATAACTGTACCTGTTGTTGAAAATATGAGAAAATCCGTCTAGTACCTTTTGATGTTATCACGAAAAGACAGACAGACGCGATGGGGGACTTTGTTTTATAATATTTAGCTATATATCTATAATAAAGTAAATTCTGTTGACAGATGTTACTTGTACTATTTTGAACGGAGCAAAGACGCGTACTTTAATAACAAATGAAAATGAATACGCCATTTTTTAGATATTTAAAGCCAATGAGATATTCCAATGGCGGTTAGGTACGAGTGATTGCTTTTTAATTGAATTATAATGTAATGTCTTAAGTAGCACCGGCGATATTGGATTTTACAGAGCTTATTTAAATTTTAAATTTGCCATCCGTATTTTACTGTGAATCCACCATTAATTTGTGACATGGAAATGTTGACGCAATCAATCATATTTTTTGACAATTTTTAGTTGATACAACAAAGTTTAATCAATCTTTTTATTTACATTTTAATTACAATAATGAAAATCTTAAACCTAATTATAATAAAAGCCTAACATAAACAATCTAAAGGAAGTTAGAGCCCATACACCGTGCAAAATGCATGCACTTGCACCATTCAAAAACGCTATCCGCTCCCGGGTTGAATAGTAATCGCAATTGTCTGCACGATGTATGGACTAGCCCTCTTGTCACCGACGGCAACGATCAAACTTGGGACTAATTATCTCAAAAAAATTAGTGAAATTTTTAGTTATAGCTCGTTTAAATGTCAACTGGGGTGCATGGAAAGAGCCTCCTCCAGTGACGCGACGTCACATGTCCGCCCGGCGCACCCTGGACAATCAACCTTCGTCCACCTACGCTGATTGTCCAATCTTTCCACTACGGCATGACTTACTCCCACTTATCCTTTAACTCCCTTCACCCTGTACTAATCCTCTCCATTTAACTCCTTAACTGCACTACCCTTTAATAACAAGTCGTGCCGACACGAAAGAACAAGAAGAATGTCAACTTTTACGGTTCAATTGCAGTGGTACCATCACTATATCGACTTTTTTTAAAATAGCGCTGAAAACCTCTGTGATCTAAATTGAAGGTTTTATGAAGCAGATTCTCTTTTTCTACTATGGAAGTCTTCAGTTCTCATGAATACCCTTCATTCAGTATTGTGTTCAGGAATATCGTAGTATATTTGCTAGAAGGACTGACAACCGATGGGGCAGAAAGGTCCTAAAGTGGCGACAACGTTTGGGCAAAAGGTACACAGGTCGTCCCCTAAGCAGGTGGGCCGACGACCTGATAAAAATAACGGGTAACCACTGGATGCAGGCACAAAACCGGTCGGAGTGGTGGCACCTGGAGGAGGCCTATGTCCAGCAGCGGACACGTAAAGGCTGATGGAAGGATGAATATTTGATCAGCTTGTATAATAAGACAAGTCATATGTAACAACGACCACTTGACATTTGCCCCAGTTAAGCGCCGATTTGCAAATTCTATTATATAAACAAAGACAAAAAGCGAAAAAAATTTTAAATCAAATTATTGTCAGTCAAATTCGAATACCTAGTCTCCAAGATGATGAATGTGAAAACCACAAATCGTGATTTCAGTAGTAGTAAATTTATTCTAATGTCTTTCCTCAAGATTTCATCAAGAGAATGCTTTTTATTACATTGAATCTAAATGGTTATTATTCAGAGCATCACATTTTTATGTGACGACACAAAGAGGGGGACCAGAAAACGAATTTATTATTGCCATAACATCGGAGTTTTTATAGAAGATAAACTGTTAAAACGATGAGAATGTACGTAGTAACGTTTTCGTTTTACGAGAGGTTTTACACAAAGGTTATGGATGGAGTTGGTCATTTAATATGAAACGACTCCATATAAACACCACTATGTTTGTTTTCATATAAATCTAGTGAATGTTTCGCGGAGAAACTTTGCATTTAAATTTTACCCAATAATTACTTTATATATAATATATTAATATATTAAGATATGTGATACATATATACGATATGTATCACATATCTTTTATCTCATTTGGAAAAATGTTTGACACTTTGATTGCGATTTGATTCATATTCATCGAATCAGCATTACAAGAGGCGGCACTAAATTTGAGCCGTATTTTATAAACTGAACACGGACTATCCACTGAAATATTGTTTTTTTTTGCATCCTTGTAGCATCTACGAATATACAGAATCTCTACTACGCGCCTTGTCATTTTCCCGGAAAACAAAGTGCCGTTTTGGACCACAATTCCAGAATTTCATTAAACGTTAAAGCCATTTCCAGAAAGTGATTGGAGTACGGAAAAATCACGAGAATTTTTCATATAATAGAACAAACGTCATTCGCAGATTTGGTCGTGTATTTGTTTTCTTGACGCTGTTAAAATAACCGGGAAAAGAGCTCAAAATGAAAGGGTTTATCGTCCCATGGTTGTAATAAATTTGCCCTCAACCATTTAATCTGACCAAGAAAAATATATTTTCATTGTCCTGTTTAAGACTTTGTGAGGATTTATCGCGGTTTTGTTTATTATTCCTAATTATAAAATGGAGTGACGTAATTTAGTTGAGTTATTTTTACAAATTAATTTTATCATACATAAATAATTAGGTGTTACGGTAATTTACAAATCCTCTTTTGTTAGTTATTAGTAAATTGGATTACGGTTCGAATAGCTCTCATTTTTCGAAGTAATATGCATTTGAAAAACATTACAGCAATATTTCAACTGGGGAAGTACTAGAACCGCACTTATAATACACCGCAAAGCAGTTCTTGTGTTTCGGTTGGCGATATGCGGACGCCAGCTAAACTTACAAACAAGGCGACCATCTTAATCCTTAGCAGCAATAATGCATCTATGCATGACGTCGGTCAAGCCTTCAGTTTTGTTTGACGTTGGACGTAGATGTTCAGAGACCATTTAACATAAGGTGGTTTGCTTTCTTTTTTATATATATTAGCCTAGCGATAAAGCGGATGAGCTGCCTGATGGAAAGCAATCAACGTCGCCTATGGACATTTGCAATACCAGAATAATCGCCAATGCATCGCCCGCTTTAAAGGAGAACTCTTTTTGCACCTTTTTTTAAGAGCCCCATGTCATAGCGCTCCGGAAATACCTCATCCAATTGATACGGATGGAACCTCATCCTTCGGCGAGTGGTGCGTTGGAGGAATGGGGACGTAGGCATCAGGTCAAACAGCTCCTCGGAACAGCTGATAGAAATCGTGTGTGTGTGTGTGCGTGCGTGTGTGTGCGTGTGCGTGCGTGTGTATGTGTGCGTGTGTGTGTGTGTGTGCGTGCGTGTGTGTGTATGTGTGTCTATAAGTGTATGAGCTCTGGCATACTTCTTTTACTTTTTGAACAGCATGGTAACAAAATGACTCACGAACTAACTACTCAACTAACTTATTATTTTCATTTCTGCAACGTATATTTTAGCTCTTACCTAAATAACAAAAAAACCAAGTATACAAAGGCAATTTTATAGGTATTTTCAATTTTCTAAACAGGGTTTTCTCTATATATCTACAAAATAAATGCGAAGGCAGTCACGCTAAATGTCCCCGAAGGTTTTCAGGGAAATAAAACACAAAAACAGGCAATATCTCATGACCACAGTATTGTACTGAAATGCTATATTTGGGTAATTGTTTCATTGCGAACTTCTAAGTTCGCTATGAAATCAATATATGTAATAAAAATAAAAGAGTTGTGTATCTGTACATACATATATATTTGCAATAACTATATTTTATGGAACTGAGAACAAGTCATATATTTTTTTTATAATTTCTAGACTGTATGTCGGTTTGAAATAATATCAATCTAATACCACTGAATTGAATGCAATTAATTCATAGTTCATATGTTCAGGAAACATTTAGTTTAATTTCTTCATTTCATTCAAATGCATTCGGTCTATTGAAAATTATTACATTTTAAAATAAAAGTACAGTAATTGTAAAAAAAACCTTTTAAACGTAATAATTATTTTGTAAACAAAACTCCGATGTTTTCATTTATTTTAGTCTATATTAAATTTTAGGCCATCCTCAATTAATAACTCTCAAATTACTATAAATTTATTAATGAAGTTTATTAATAAATTGACAGTTATTAATTTTTACACGCAATATCGTCGTTCGCTCCATATTACTAATGTTTTTTGGTAAATAATAATGTTTCATTTTCTGGTCGTTTTCTTCTTATTATCGTTTCATTTTCATTTCATTTTATTACAACTTTGATTTCATTATATAAGTTATGCCAATTTCAATATTTCACATCTGTCAACCTTCCCGTGACGATGTTTTTACCTTAATCGTTGTTCGCTTGTATTTCTCAGTGAGATATTTCCTTAGTTCCACCCTTTATAAGTTTAGTTTCGTCAACGGCCCATCGTAAGAAAGCAACATTTGAAATTAGTATCTGTCTCGAGTCACAATGGTTTCATTGTATGGGTACTTACAAAAGATATTGTACCCTATTTCGACTATAACACAATTTCAACCATTTTCGCCTGACAACAGCGTTTACTCATCTTTATACGACCCTATTGTGGGAAATTTCTTTTACAAATTAGTCGACACTTCTGGGACCAAGTTTGCAAGTTCGGTATGTTCCGGCTACGTGCTAATGGCGTTTGTTTAAATTATTTTGTTTAAGGCGGTGTAGAAAAGAAAGTTCCTCATTCTTATCAAGTCTTGAGTGCTTTCCTCAGAGCGTTGTTTATGTTTTGCTTAAATTTACTTATGAGGTCGGTCAACTTAATTCGCCTTTTCTGTTTTCAGAATCGTGTATTTTTATACATTTGAACTGACTTCAAATAAGGAGGCTTTTCTCAATTTAGATGCATTTGTTTACGTTTTTCACTGTGTAATATGTGTTGTATTGAATTTACTATTTTCGTTTTTTTTTAATTGAAAAAAATTTGATTAGAAAAATATATTATATCCATCCATCTTTTACATGTCTACTGCTGGACATAGGCCTCCCCAATGTACTCCACTTTGACCGGTTCTGTGCCCTCTGCATCCAGCGGTTACTCGATATTCCTATCAGGTCGTCGGTCCACCTGGTTAAAAGACGCCCTGTGCTCCTTTTGTCTAGACGTGGTCGCCATTCGAGGACCAGGAAAGATATGCTTGCCATTTATTTAAACTTGTAGTAAAAATAAAGGTTTAAATGCTTAAGTTTCAAAGCACAGAAGATGATATGTTGTATTGGAGTTAATTTTAATTTGTATACGAGTCATATATCTATGAGGAATGTAGATGTAAGTAAAATACATTTAAAAAAAATAAGCATTGAGGATAGAATAACATGTAGTGACATATTTTTTCAATTCCTTTAATTTATTTAGTTAAGTTCATACTATTATATAATAACTTTTCTAAAGTTTATATCTTACAATTTTGTTTTTATCTGTTTTACCATAATGGTATATATAGTAAGCAGAAGGTCCCAGATTCATTCATCATTCATCGCAAGGTGGAACTGCAGGTCAAATGGAGAGGTACACTACCGTTTTCATAAAGCCCCATAAACTGTATTTGTGTTTCGGTTGGAGAGGCGCGGTTATCAGCTACACTTAAAGCGAGGGGACCATTTCAGTCCTCAAACTAGCAACGCATCTACGTACGACCTCAGTTGGACCTCAGTTCTTTTTGCTGTTGTTTCTGGTGTATGGTTTGCAGCAACTATTTAACATCATGTTACTTTCCTACGCTAAATGTTCGCCCCTCTATTCATATATAAAAAAGTTTCTTTACCACTTCGTCAAAGTAGATCGTGATAGCTCACTTCAATCGACGGATACAAAGAGAAAGTTACACACAAAACTATAATAAGAACAGTCTAACCTTTTCAGAATTTGTTTGATAAAACCGAAGTCTATGCGTAAATAGATCGCTTAGTATCAAAGAGAGAGTAAACTGAGGAATTTAAACATCTTTTCTTTCTAAACAAAACAGTCGGATCAATAAGACTGACGATAAGATGGACAACTTCTGGGAAAAGACTTCAATGAAAGTGGCTTCTATTAAATGTCAGATTATATTTTTCTGTCTCAAAAGACCTCAAAAGTAGATAAGAGCAAAATAAAGACCTCAATAGAAAGATATTACAAAGAGTGATATTTTCGTAAATGAATGTAAAATAAGAAGAAAGTTAAAAAGATAACCTTTATATAGAATCTTTACAAATTTGAAACTAATACTATCGCGGAATTTATACGTTTTACTATGTAACGGAAACTCAAAATTAACGATTTTAGATTGTCGATATTTCGAACCAGTTGCATGGTCTGTGTTTACAGCTAGTCTCCATTTATCTTATCAACACGAAATTGCATCTCATATTTTCTTCTAAATGTATTTTTTGGCATTTTCATAGATTTTCATACTTAATTCTGATTTAATTTACTAACGTAGACCGAGTCGTCCAGTAGGTATGCATCTCACACTTCTTCACCTAAGCCTAATCTATTTCAAGATACCTATTTCAACAGTTGTCAATTCTCCGATAGATGTGTCCATCCTTTTCCCACTTCAACATGCCAGCCTTCAAAGCTATGTTCCTTATCTAAATTTCTCCATACCTTATTTCATCGAAACACAAAAAGATTTATTTATCTCAAAAACTGTATTGAGATACAATACGTTTTATAAATAAGAAATAGTTTCCGAAAAGAACTTTACACTTTTTTACCGGTCAATGCCTAATAGTTACTCGTTCACAGTCGTTCCGAACATTCAATTTAAGTTTCTTCTTTTAACGAATGTTTAAACCTAACCACAGAATATCACATTTCAAAGTTTGCTTTGAAGAGAATTCCCTTTTCCGAAAGTTTACATTTCCACGCTTTGTGGTACAAATCTAACTATGAAAGGGAATTCTGCAAAGGCTACGTAAAGGCAAAGGATTGCGTAAGCCATTTTGCTTAAAGATGCGTTTAAACTTAGTCTAAGTCGATAGATTCTAGAGAAAATTTTTTTTTTGAAAGTCATAATTATCAAAAAATTACAAATAATTTACATGCTAATTAGGTACGTTTCCATAGAAAATTAACACACACAAAAAACACATAATTTACTTGTTAATTACAATACTGAATACCTTAAAACTTATGATAAAATTTTTAACTGGAGTCCATTCCGATGCAGCTTGGAGCCAATATAGCATGGTGCCGACGCCATGTGTGTTAACCATGCCAACTAGACGAACGGCTGCCATATGATTTTCCGCCTCAGCCTCTGCGTTCGTTTTAGTACCGTTCACAGTATCGATTCTTATATAAGAATATTGAGAGAACATATAGAAATATAGGGGCGTTTCGGGCATCGAAAGCGATACTGCAGGGTTTTAAGCAAATATATAGTTAGCGACTTATTTAATTAAACTATTACGGCAATCTAGTCTTATAATCATAATAGCAATTATGATGCTAAATGACAATAGAAAGGGCCAGGAACAGAGAGCGGTCTGTGTACCCCGACGCATCCGAATATAATGCTTCACCATCTAGAATTACCGTCCCTTTTTATAAGAAGTTCAGGTAAAACGAAATAGGCAGGTGGGGCCATCAGGTGATGTCGTCCGATTC
>DWON01001892.1:0-22538 GCA_018251015.1 Phocides pigmalion okeechobee
CGGGTTTTGAGGGTGGCGATGGTGCCGCCCCGGGCGAGCTCTAACGGCTCTATCACCTTTAACAAATCATGCTTGAGATGTAGAAGAATTGATATGTTTGATTAAACGTTGTGGAAATCTGTGGTATGTCTACGTAGTTGGAGGCATTCCTTTTTATTTCTCAGGAATAGAAACAATGTGTTTGACTTCATGTAAGACTTCTATACTACATGAAGTAAATAATAATAATCACTAGTTTACTTGTTGTATTGTTGTTCAAGCAAAGCAAAGGCTCCTGAGTATTAATTTTGAAAATAACGGAATGTTGAAACTGAAGCAGCAAACGAACATGCATTTCTCTTGATGGTAAGTGGTCACATCTGCTTGTAAACATCTGTAACTATGCCTATACAGAATGTCAGTTCCATCTAAATTCGATCACAGATACGTTATATTCCTGGGGGCCACGATGATTGCTCTATATGTTCGTGAGCCACCTAGTATACAATGAAACACGCACACAAGCACGTATGAAATGGGTGTCGCGGTAGTATGATACAGAATAGGTTTGATGCCTTCACTGTGTTTAACACGAAGTAATCTAACGAACAGATTTAATATACCAAACATTATTGACTTAATTGACAACCCTGGTAGAATGTCCCGATGGGTAATGGAAACAAGTGTGTCGTTACATTTATTGAAAAATTGCAATGTGTGACGATCGCAATGCTGTTATTGCCTTTTTGCATATCGTCGTAGTAAATAAAATATTAAAACAGTTCTTCTTGTGGGAAACGAATATAAAGTAAAATGTGACGTTTTTTTAATAGCACCACTTAGCCTGATGCTTCTTAGCTTCTTATTCTGCTTTGTATTATCTTATTCTTAGTAAAATAAGAACAGAAAAGGACATAAAACATTTCTTTTTATTGAAGTAGCAACACTTAATATTGGTGGGGCTGTATGTTCTTTTCCTATTAAAAGAAAGGGGAAAAATATTTTTGCTATCTGCTTTTTGTACGATATTACATTCTGAAATCACAGTTATTTCAAAATTACTTTCAGTACTGCCTTTGACACACGGATAGACATATGTCTTTCCATGTCTCATAAAATGTATGGGTGGTCATAATATGAAAAAATCGTTTTTATACTTATTTACGGATAAAAAAGCAAGCTTGCTTTATGCGAGAAGAGTAGCAAAAGTGCATGCAAACCACTTGATGTTAAGTAGTCGCCGCCCAAAGATATTCACGTACAACCACAAACACAACTAATATTTGAGTTCGATAGTTGATACGTTGCTACTCCTTAGGACTAAGATGGTCGCCTCGCTACAAAGTTTAGGAGGCAACCGCATCTCTCCAACGGAAACACAAGTATTACTCTACCGTGGATTATGAGGGCGGCGATGGTACCTCCTCCGTCGAACTATAGTTCACCACGTGATAATTAATTTTCAATATCCCCAATACTAAAAATTACCAAGAATTAGTACCCCAAACTAACCATTACTAAAGGCCATAATCTTACCATTAAGTTACCCTTGCTTCACTTTGCTCTCAAAGCTACCTATTCCGTACCGATTAGGTAGCTTTGAAAGCAAACTATAAATCACTCATATGCCGTATATATAGTAAAATCGCGGAACGGCATATGAGTGATTTATTACCTATGATAGGTAAATGAGTATTCATATACCTAGTATATAATAAAATCGCAGAACGGCATATGAGTGATTTATCGTTTTATTTCGCCGGAAAGTCTTGGTATTTATACATATTTTATTACATAACTATTAAAACCTAGGTCCGCTTCGATGTATAACTTGTTTTTTTTTATAATAGGTATAATTAGCCAACGATCTGCAGTCGATTTGATATAAAGCGGATACTGTCGGTCATAAACGTCTGTAAACAATTTTGTATAGATCATAAGCTTTACTTGTAGCCGATTACAGGACGTTAACGCCCTTAATCCTAAAACACTGGTCACACCTTTTAAATCTGTAAATACCCTTAGTACGAATACGCATACTTGCAATCCAGCAGTCTACATCGATATCTATATTTTAATCATTTCCTATATTCTTATAATTCAGTCAGTATTTGTATCATTTTGTCCTACTCTTCATTATTATAAATAATCATAAAAACATAGGACATTTGTATTTTGCATACGAACTTATTGAAAATATTATTATTAACTTTAATAAGGGTCTTAATTTGTAACCCCGTATAGAGCCACCCGTATCGTTTAGCGGAGATTTTACACAGTGTAAAATACTCAAAATTCTTCTTAAAAATATCGTTCGGTTTACTATTTTAAGAACAGGTAATCCATAAATGAACGATTGTGTTTGGAAACATATATTAGTATATAAATTACATAAAATATAAAAGATTAAATTTATAAAATAAGTCTATATTACTTGAATAAAAAAACAATATATTTATTTCGTTAACGTGTAGTTGATAGTACGAGCACGAAAACTCATCACAAAAATCATCACATACTATAAATTAAATCTCACTTGTACATGAAAAAAGTACGAAATATCGCCATTTAGTGACATTAAACATTTTGCACAATAATTAGTTGTACTACCTAATTTATTGCCAAGCGCGTCACTAGAGGTAATGCCCATCCGTGGCACGTGACTTGTTTTAAAATGAGAAAGATTAGGCCATAAACTAAGCTGACTAAGTGCGGATTGATAGATAGACTTCCCACACCTTGGAAAACTTTATGAAGAACTCTCAGGGATGTTGATTTCTTCAAGTTATTTAGTTTCACAGTTAAGTCAAGTATTATTTTTTAATAGGTCTTAAACTTCGATAAATTAAAAGTGCGTGGCAGGGATACGAACGGTGAGAGGCTCGAATGGCCTATCAGTCATAAATTATAATGTAAGTTAGTTAAGGTGATGGAAAGTTTTTGAAAAGTTTCAATACTTCTTCACAGACCAATAACCGAATCACTCCATCGTCATCGTCGGGGGACGTCCTAGCCTTTTTGGGCGGGGGAATACGGGCCTCGAGGTAGAATGTCTTTCCCCGCGCTTGAACTCGGGGTTACACCCCAGCTCAACTATAGTAGCCCTCGCCCACTGTTAAGTGGGGGGCTCGGGATAATCCCTCCGGCTTGGTCAATTTCCGCTGCGTCCGCCATTCGTCAGCTGGTTTCGTCCCAACCACTGATCCATGAACCTAGGACATAGACTCCGCTGCCCTGACGGTTCTATGCCCTCTGCATCCAGCGGTTACTTGCTACCCACGAACTGGTACTAGACCAAGACCAATTGTTTGTACTTCGTCTTACATAACATTCGTAAAGTTTGGTAAAAACTTGCATCTGTAAATAATTGAGATAGAGTTGCGTGACCGCTCGTTTTTCTGACATTTTTTGCAATCATTAGGCTCGTTATGTTGCGAAATGACTAGACCTTTGTCCTGTAGGTATTTACAAATTTCCAATACTGTCCCATGTACCTTGACATCTAGAACTACTAGAAATTTATAATTTTAAACTAATATCATCGCGGTATTTATACATTTAACTATCTAACAGGTACTCACGATTATTGATTTTTGACTTTTGATTGTCAATATTTCGAACCAGTTGCATGGCTCGTGGTCAAGACTAAACTGCGGTGGCGGGGAAAACTGTTAACAAATGCTAGTGGTATATTAATCTATCTATTCTACGTCTTGTTCGTTTTTCCTTTTTGAGTTCCATATCACGACACACTAAACTAACTGTAACTTTTCGGACTAAACTTTGCATTATTTATTATTTATAAGAACTAATCACTGGATTCCATGATTCTACTAAAAAAGATTTTTTTTTATTGCGATAGGGTTAGAAACGGGCATGCAGGCCACCTGATGTTAAGTGGTCAGTGCAGCCCATGGACAATCACGTCTAATCTCAAATAGAACAGAAGTTCTATTTAAAGGTGGACGCGGATGCGTTCCTACTTTTGAGAACTAAGATGGTCGCCTTCAATAATGGGTATCCGGCAACCACATCTCCCCAACCGAAAACAATACATGAAGAACATGTTGCTTTACGGCGGGCTATGAGGATGGCGATGGTGCCGCCCCGGGCGAGCTCTAACGGCTCTACCACCTTTATAATCATTTATTCTTTTTTGTACTTAGTCAGTGATAGTAAGGCATGTAGGTTTGATGCATTGTACTTTTAGGTCGTACACGTACATTAATTAAAACAGGTCAAATATTATATAATGTCAACAAAAAATATTGATATTCAAATTAAATTATTAATTTGATCACTGATTGGATTTTCTTGCAATCGCAATTGTAGGATTTAATTCTTAATAACCTTATTACAAATTAATTACTCACTTTACAATTATAACGCTGACTGATAGTATTACACAGTTCCAATTAGCGTCGATACTTGCACTTGTTGATAATTCAGAAAATTTATAAGAATGTATATCCTTTGAAATCCAACTAACTAATTATATAGTTTGACCGGGGAGGTACCAAAGCCGCCCTGATAATCCGCCGTAAAACATTACTTGTGTTTCGGTTGGAGAGCTGCGCTTGTAGGCTTTTTGAAGCGAGGTGACCATCTTAGTCCTCAGGAGTAGCAACGTATCTACGATCGAGCTCAGATAGGATTTAGGTCGTGTTTGTGGTTGTCTTGGATGTCTACGTTTGCTATTCTTCTCATATAAAAATACTTATAATTATTTATAATAGACAAATAACGAGTGGATGAAAATTCGGGTTTATACTTTATTGTGAACAATAAAAAAAAAATAGGCTTTTACCGAATAAATATTTAGCCGCAAAATTAGTTAAAAAATATGAATCTTGTCTATAGAGCTGTCGGATCCAGCTTTAGGTTAGATATATCCAAGTGAATCCCTAATTACACAAAAAATAATTTAAATTATA
Organism: Phocides pigmalion okeechobee; assembly: GCA_018251015.1. Taxonomy (NCBI): domain Eukaryota; kingdom Metazoa; phylum Arthropoda; class Insecta; order Lepidoptera; family Hesperiidae; genus Phocides; species Phocides pigmalion. The sequence continues at coordinate 4,914 of DWON01001892.1, forward strand.
CCTGCCATTCATTTTTAAAATCAGGTAATCATTAATTTCTAAACAGCAACTTAATGTGTCTAGCTGACATCTAGTTCGAAGATCTGAGTGCTAGAATTTTTTTCAAAAAATTAGATCTACGTTTGATTGACGCTGTCGGTGACAAGAGGGCTGGTTCATGCCTCGCGCATAAGATTGCGATTGTTATTCGACGCGGAAATGCAGCTGGCGTACTTGGAAGCATGCTGCATGGGCTGACTCCCTTTAGTTTATTTGGATTAAGACTTTATTACAATTAGTTTTAAGATTTGCATTATTGTAATTAAAATGCAATAAATTATTAACTACAGGAAAAATAAGTTATAATATATTTCTAATACACCCATAATTTGTACAATTCATAGATCCCAAGGATTCGAACCTGGGACTTCAGGAACCGTATGTCAAGCCAAAATTTGTGTATTAAACTATCACCAGACGAAATAAAAAACAATTATAGGTAGTAAGTGCACGCGCTCGCTTACTTTAGGTTCTCACTAACAGCTAGTTAAGTCAACCGGAAATAGATCGTGTGCCTCAACGATTACGGACTGTGGCAAAAACTTTGCAGTTTACCTTAAAAACCTTGCGATTATGTATACTTGTAACTTAGAATATAAGAAATACAGAAGGCGTATACGGTTAGTAATAAGTATGATGACCCCGTAGCACAATGGTAACCATAGCATACAGCACAGTGGTAACCATACTATACTATATAGAGGGTTTGATTCCCGGTCAAGCAGATCTGTGTGTTTGTGTATTTGTCTTTATGTGTTTTTACGGCACTGACGAGTGTAGAAAGCATTATTTGTGAAAGATATATATTTTATATGTTTTCCGCTTTAATATTAAAAAAATTAAGCTTTATCTTACTAAATTAAAGGTTAGACCTGAAATACTATATCATATCCGTCGTGAAAAATGGTTTAAATATAATTAGAACAATTTTACTTTCTTATGCATATCTGGTACGGCCTATTTTAACTTTATATGACGTTTTTCGAACGCATAAAAGACTAAGACGCTTCTCTATTTTCATGGTATCGATATAACATATCTAATTGTTCCTAATTAATCGCATAACGCGCTTTCTGTATTTTTTATATTCTGCTACGTGTAGTAAGAAAAAGCGTCTCCGTTTCTCACGTCTCCAAAAAACCACTAAACTTTTTCTCCGTTTTATATAACACTATTAGCAAAGTAAAATCCTCGACAAAAACAGGATGTCGTAACTCGCTTTCAATAAAATAGTTGTTTATTTAGGTCTATAGCTTTAAAGCTATCTGTGGCTTCTAAATATTAAATTCTTAATTAGTTTCCGAAATATTAAATTAACATAGTGGAAAATGTGCTAGAATGTTTGCTATAGACGGGAGACATCACCGTTGCCCTCATAATACGCCGTAAAGTAGTTATTCTGTTAAGGTTGTCCGTGACTGAGATGGTCGCCTCGCTTGTAAGTAATCGAGGCAACCATCTTAGTCCTCAAGAGTAGAACGCGTCTGTGCACGACTTTAGGCAGAGCTTCAGCCTTGTTTGAAGTTGTTAGTTGCCTATGGATTATAGACCATTGAGCATCAGATGGCCTGCTACTTTTTCAACATAAAACATTAAAAAAATATCACAGATGATACAAAATCTTATGAATGAATGAATGAATGAATATTTTATTTGCTTAAATTGTGGTTTACAGGAGATCTTATTGTTAATAACAGTAGATAGGTACACACAATTTACAATCTATGATATGCACAATTTTCTGTCCTAATACATAATTTCAATTTAGATTAATAATTAAGTATGATTTTTACAATGTTAATTTTTATTATTATCAAACATGTCCTGGTGAATTAACTTTTAAATAATTATATATGTCACCATACCTTTATACTTAACACCTATATATCGTTCCTTGCTCAAGATATTATTCATTTCCATAGTGGGACTAGTACAATCGGGTACAGTTACTTTATATTAAATCGTAAAAAAAACAAAACACTCGACGAAACTCGTATTGGATTTGATGGACAGTTTACAAAACTAGTTTGTGGCGCCCGCGCATAATTAATAGCCGATCTCACGACGGAAGCGACAGCAAAATAATGTCAGCAGTGTTATTCTGTAAGATAGATATGTATTATCTCCAAAGCGGAAACAGCGGTGAAATATGAAAATTGTCATTGCTACAAAACTTGACAGTTGCAATGGCGCCGTATTTTCGTGTATGAATGTCAAATAAGAATTTAAATATTCACGGCATTTTGTGTAGAGATATACTGTCGTGAACGAAGAGTTTAAAATTGGAAAGAAGAACTTTTAGTTTCCGAATAATTTTCATAATCGTAATTTTAATTCGTGTTACTGTTTTACATAATAATCCTACAGCATCAGTTATACTTTTTTATACGCGGAATAATTTTAAACGGTCAATTCAGCAAGTTTACTAAGTATGATAGATTTTACCAAATAGGATTCATTAATTGGTAAAAATTCGAGAGGAGAGGTCAGATCGCCGTCTCATATGTCATCGTGAACCAATTCTTAGAAGGTACGATCTAAAATAATATACATTTTTTAGATGTTGGATGTGGATGCCCATGGATTGTAACGAATACGTAATAACAGGTGAACTGCATGTTGGTTTGCTACTCTTCTAACATATGAACCCACCCCGTTAGATAGATCAGACAATTCTGACCTATCTGAGTTCCATACAGATACGGACTTATGTTGTCGCCATCTACCGTCTAGCATTCGAATTTGAAATTACGAGTAACTACCGCCCCAGCGATATATCAATTTTAATTTTATATGTCAACAAGTAGTATAGGTTTTTACAGCAAGATCTCCTTTAGTGATTTCCCAACAGTTGCCGTTTTTCAGTTGAGTCAGTATTCCATTAAGCATGGGATATGCAGTAAGTGAGCCTTTAATATCAGAATCGCGGTATATTTTTGAATTCTAAACCCAATTTTTAAATTTCTTAAAGAAGTGAATAGTAATATGTTTATATAATTATATTTAATAATAAGACAAGCAATAAAGCATGGAAACTATTTCTTAAAGAAGTCCTAAGAATAAAATCTTCTATTTTATATACTTATCTGCATGATTGTATTTAATTATAAGACAAGTAATAAAACATTTGATTTTCGACAAACTTGACTCGTTTGGAATTTGACTGTACACCAGAGTGTTTTTGTCAAGATTGTTTTTGTTGTCACTAAAACGGCTATCATCTCGATCTTTGTTAATATTATGAAAATTCGAATATATAAAAAGTATTCAATCGTAAAAATCATTAAAATTGTATTTATTATTCTATGTGATTGGACAATGCGCCAATGTTGCAGACGCTTTGGTAACAATGCGCGTAATTTCATGGAACTTCAATCCAATTTCTTCTTCATTCTTATAATAAGAACGATTTTAATTTTACAGTCGTCAATAAGCGGGCATTGGATCATCGTTGCAATTTTATTGAATGTATGAATTGTCTTCATTTATTTTTATTTCTTTCACATTAGCAAGTGAACATAAAAATATACCTTATAATTACAGGCAAACATTATACCATAACTTTAAAGTGTGGTTAAACTCATAAGGGTCGTGTATTAAGAAGAATTCCTCCTGATAGATGTGACTTTACGAATGAGTATCATCCATTTTTCTAAGCGAATAAAATTACTTAATCGAGTACTTTGCGACAAAAATATTTGTAATTATAGCAAAAGTACAAAAATCCTTAAAAATAACAAAAATCACATTCTTTTTTCCAGGCCACAGCAGAAGACTGGTGTTATGGAACAGGAAAATCGCAATTTAATTGCAATTAGTTTCGACTACTGACTGACGTGGAAACTTTATTTAAAATTGGTTTTCCTTCTGTATCAAATGTTATCAAGCGAATGTTTTTTCTGTCTGTACGCGAGTTGTTAGTAATTCCGTAGTTCTCTGTCAAAATTCGCTTCGGCCGGAAACCTGGCCGTGGGAACGGGAGACGATCTGTTTTCTCAATAAAATCGCGAATAACTGCTATATCTTAAATAGTGATAGCTTTATTCCTTTTTTGTCGGTTCGTGAAACGCTGAATAACGATTGGTGTTTTACTTTTTGTCGATATTGTTTGAGTAACTGTTTTTTAGGTATTTATCGTTATAAATTACACGCTACAATTTTTAACTTGTTATTATAATAAAATACTAGTGTTTGAATTAACAAAAATATAATTATTAATTTTTGTAAGAGGTAAACTTTTATTTGCTAAATTAATATTATAAGTTACTAGAAATAATATTTTTATATCAAAATTTCATACATAAATAGGTACTATCTTCATCTTAGTGTAAGTGTGTGTTGACTTTTGCTGGTACGTATCATTTTGTAAAGATATATTTTAGTTACGAAGTGCACAAATGCAGAATTTTTTTACGAGCCACTTTTAACAAATATTTTTAACACATCGATTACTGTAGTATACTACGATCCTTAAATAGCGCCACTTTTTGTCGTGGATCTCGTAGAAGGTAGTTAACGTATTAAATCCAACAAATGAATAACAGCATTTTAAGGGGTGACTTTTGCCTACCAGCAGACGCTTGAATTTTATTTAAAAATCACAAATTCCATCATCATACTGATGAATTTATTATTGTCCTATTGATGGCCACTGGTCTCCTCTCAGAATAAGCCTGCTTGGCCCTCTTTGTTGGCCAGCATGTTGCTCAAATGTGGCCAGATGCATTAATGGGAACAGTCTTTTTGATGAGCATGAGTCTTTTCTCAGAATGAGATTTCGGCCATAGTTCAACATGATGACAAGGCGACCATTTTATTCGTCAGAAGCAGCAAAGCATCTACGACCTCACGTATTGTTTCAGTCCTGCTTGAGATAATATATTTGGCTGCAGATACTATATGACATCAGGTGATCTGCATTCTCATTTGCATGCTCTAATAAAAATTACATGATGCAATCCATGGTTCAATAAAACGCGCTCGAGTATGTCGTGTCGTAGTTTAATGGTTATCGGCAAGGTCAGTATCTCTAATAAATCTTGCTCTTTAAATGAATGGATTAACATCCGTCTACATATCCGGATGCGTTACTAGATTACCCTGAATGTCGTACTTCACATTTAAATAAATCCGTTAGAACAAATCTTAGTCTAGAATTATGTGAAGGACTACTATATTCATAGTAAAAACTTTATTGAAATAATTAATAACTGAAATCCAAAATATTAAACGCCTTGCACCTGAAATTGAAGTTTTGGAAAATTTTGATTCTCTTGATCTTTAGTACGGAGCGTCTTTATTTAATATAAGCCTCTTTTAGAGAAATTACAAATTCAGCCGGAAAATGTTAACAAATTGGATCTTATAAATTCTCACGTACCATACCATACTCAAATACTGTCTCTTCGTTTCAGAATACTCTTGTTTTGAGAGCCTGTGATTGGAAACGTAAGGATTGTAAACGTGAGGTTTTTTGGTAAACCTAGATGATATACATAGAAGTAAAGATTGGATAATGTGAGATTTTTACTTACTCAAACCCAATCTGTGGCCTTACTATGCATGTAGGGAAGTTAAGATCTCCTGTGGAGTATACTAATGCTTTCTTTGCGTAATGCTCTTTGGCTCAGCGAGATCTAGCAATAGTTGGTATAACAACTCCTGAAAGGAAACTTCCAGAAAATTCTGGAAATCGTAAAATGAATAACAAGAATCCTCACAATGTAACAACGCACCCTCAGCTATAGCTCGACTGATAAACATTTGAGCTTTGTGAATCTATTCTATCTGATATATATCTACACCACCTAATATTAACACAAACTCCCGTGTTTTTTGCCTAAAAGGCTAAATATTAGGTTTGAAAAACTCATTAATCTAGTGACGTTCCAACTAGCCGCTAATTTAGTAGACCGAAGAAGGACGTTGTTGGGCGGTGCCGCTGGTAATTATAGTGATAAAGGCTTATGCTTCTCTAAAGGACTTACCCTTTGATATTATAACCTTCGTAGACTTAGAATGAATTTAAACTGGCATAGATACGACGAGTGTATATTTTTTTTATCAATCGTCATGCAGTCTATTATTTTGATGTTATTGCAGTACATGGAAATTTGTCACTAACTTTCAGACTTCCAGAAAAAAAAATGTTACATCCTTAAATCGAAATAAAATGACACTACACTGGTTTTCAAACCGCATGGTAAGGACAAGTTCATAAAATTGATGCTTCCGCTTAGTCCTTGAGGAAGCAACACCTCTGTGATCGACCTCATTTTGGTTGCAGGTGGATACCGACATTTTCGTTATGTACATATAGATCCATTCATGGATATGAATCCATATTGACTATAATTCATGTTCATCGTCTATATAATGCAAAAAAATATTCTTCAATGTCTATGGATTCTCCATATTTTCATCCGTAGTCATTTGCCGAGTCTAGTTTTATTCTGGACTGTGGTCTGACTGAAAAGTACTAAAAAGTAAGGCCTTTTAAGCTTTATGTTTTAGTAATTACTTTTTCTAATTAATTTTGTTATTTTTAGACCTGTTCATAGTTGTAATCTAGTACCAAAGTCACGTTCTAAGAGATAATAGGTTCTAGATTGCAGGTACGCTAGTGCCATCAATTTAATAGACAACCTTCAAACGCACGGTTCCTGGTTCTATTTTTCAGCATAACGATTGTTATTTTTGTTAATTGTTCTGGTTGACGAGTTTTCTCGTGTTGGACAATCGACTGTTTTGTGTCTGTGCTGAGGTCTTTTAAAAAACGTGTACCCTAAAATAATAGCTAGAAGAAATCATCAGATGACGTCTACGGCGCAAGGCAATTTGTCGCAACTTTTAATATTTGACTTAAAAACGGATCTCTTCAGGACGTTGCACCATCGATATCACTTCAAGCGACCTTGTGCAATGTTGTTTTTCACTAAACCTAAGTAACGATCCGGAAAATTTTACTCGGTGACGTGTCTAAACTTTATAAAGCTTATTTTGAAACTGGTTACCATAGCTCGTTATGTTCGTTTGTATGGATTAGGATTCTAATTTAAATAATTATGGGGTATGCTGCACGCGATTAGAATTAGGATGGTTAATTGAGGATATCTGTCTTATTATGAGGAATAGCGTTAATAAACACCGAGTGATTGACGTGATCTATCTTGAGCTAGAGTTAGTTGCGAACAAAGATCTCTTTAACGTAACTGTGCATAATCCGGCCGAGTGTAGCGGTGAGTGTAGGTCAGCGTGATGCATTGGTGTTGGGTGCTTGATGAATTGTCTGTGTAATACGGTAGGCAGTGGGGGGCAGCATGCAAATGGCAGCTATACTTGGCCACGGAGCGGCCGCCGCGACCGTGGGAAAACTATCGCCTGTGGCGAGCCAAGCGCAGGGCCGCATTCGGCTCTTGAATTAATTATTACAACATTTATTATCTTTTTACATTTTCACTATGTACTAGGTACTCATTCCCGGCTCGTGCTCACGGCGAAACACTTCACTAACCACGCAACTGGTTCGAAATATCACCAATTAAAAATCAAACATCATTAATCGTGAGTCCCCGGTACATAATGAAAATGTATAAATTTCGCAATAGTATTAGTTTAAAATCATATTTATTATCTTGTTTTTAGTGTTTAATAAATAATTAATAAATATCAACAATATTTTTTAAAATTTGGTCGTTCGAGAAAAAACATTTCAAGAACCAATATTTTCTACTTTATAATATCAGTTTAGAGAAAGTACGTTAAGTAATTGTACTCATTCTGTAACGCTGATACGAATGCAAAAAAATTTTTTTATCACTATTCACTATTAAACCATATTCTTGTTCGATTGAGGACATAGAGCTATTCTTGTTCGGTGCAGGAAGTTCGATTACCGGTTACACTTACAAACAATGCGACCGTCTTAGTCTTAAGTAATAACCATGCATATACGGACTTAGATATAATTTTAGATCTGTTTGATTTTCAATGTGTACACTTGGTTAAAAGCGAACGCTTCACATAGAACAACAGCTAGTTTACTATTCTGAAAACAACAAAGGGGTATAAATCTAATTTTATGAAAAGAAAAATCTATATACTGCATGATAAATGATATATTTATACAAGGTCCAAGTCTGTCCCCAGCCGCTCGTGCAGAGCCTGCGGGCGCGTGACGGCGGCGCGCGCCGCAATCACGAGCTCTGACGCGCGACTTCTCAACGCAACCGAGATATTGCCTGCTGTATTCTAGAAAACAACATTTTTTTGTATTTCTTACCGAGAACTTACAAATATCTACTTGATCGGTGTCGAACCTGAAATCTGACAAAAAAACCTATCTATTATCGTAAACCTATTATTGTACTATTAATGGGCACGGATCTCCTCTCAGAGTGAGAAAGGCCAGTGACCATAATTAAAAAACTTGCAACAATTTACTTCATCGTACAAGCAAGCGAAAAATAATTTATAATACGCACATGATTACGAAAAAGCAGATATGTTAGTTCGAGATTAGATCCCCGAACTTCCCGAGTGTACACGAGACTAATTTGTACAAGTAAATATTCCTTGAAATGTTTAATTAAATTGGTAGAATGTTTCAGATTTTGAGTGCTGAGCCATATAATCTTCCCACTTGGTTCTGTCTTATAACAGCAACATTAAAAGCTACTATAAACTGGTTCAAACTTCGTAGTAATGCAGATTCCGTTTTTTAAAACCTTCCAGTTTAATCTTAAGGAGTAGCAGTGCATGGGTTATCGACTTTAGGTTAAACTCCCTTTATGATGTAGATCAGGGAGTTGATAGAGTTGATCAGGGATAATTGCGAGAAATTGTAGCCTTTTAAAGTTAGGTAAACAAAACTCAAAGAACACAAATTGTTGCTATAACGCAGAAATAGGTGCACTACAGTGTTGTCGTTAGAGAATAAGTATTATTCATAAAGATAAAGACTGTATATTGTAGTTATAACCACCATTTTAAAATAATTGTTCCTTCGGAAGTTTTACGATTTAGTAATAACATGAAGTAACCAATAAAATTTGCATTTATCTAAAAAGGAATATGAATGATATTTCTTTTTACACGACTATTTTGAAGCAAAAAAAGGGTTAACTGTAAAAGGTTATGCGTATGAGTAGGCTCAAAGGTTCCTTCATAACTTAAACACGACTTTACGGATTTTTTTCTATTATAAATTGCTCAAAATGAATTATTTATTGCATATTATTTTTGTCGCTATAATAGATTATATTTTTATTTGTAATTAGTAAATTTAAGGAAACCATACTTAACCATAAGATACGACAAAATCAGGATCTATAGAACAAAAATGTTTGTCCTGGAATATTATGTTATTCATTGCGACTGAAAAAATGTTTTATGGAGGTGTTTGATAATAATTGTAATTAGACATGACTTGAACTGATCAAAATATAAAAAATCGCAATTGAAAGTCCCTGAAAGGTACCCAAGTATCATTGATCTTTCAAATTATTAAGTGTGAACGTGTTAATATTTGAGTTAAAAAAATACATTGAGATCTAAATGTAATTTCGCATCACGAATCTCTGTCCCGTAAAAAATAACTAATATAAAATAATTAGAAACGTGACGACCTCTGCGGCTCCGAGCATCTGAGTTAATTAATTGTAGAAAAAGTATTGCAGTAAGTTACACTTCGAGATTTTAGAGTTCCGTCAAGATGAAACTATACTATAATTATTACATTGAATTATAAAACAATTGAAAATATACCTAATATATATATATTTTTTAATTTAATATTTTACAAATTAAAAATGCCATCCAGAACTATACTATAATATTTTATTTGCTCACAAAAGAGGTATTGGATTCGGCTGGCGATAATTAATTCAATCAGAGGGATATATTATCATCGCTCACGTAATTCGCGGTAAAGCCACTTTTGGGTTTCGCTCGGAGGAGTGTGGTTGTCGTTTAGAAGCGAAGTGAGTTTACGGATGTGTTGGATAAGACTTCAGTCCCGTTTAATTTGAATGCATAATTTGCATGATCATTTGCTACTTCCGTCAACTAAAAAGAATGAATCAAGTAATAACCGCAATATCTTTAAGTGATTATAGCCGCTGTGGACATGTGTTTGTTTTCATATACATAATAGTGATATTTCCGGTCGTTTGATTCTATCAATACTTTACAACCTGAAAACTAAATTAAAAACTAGAACTCTTCATACACGAATAAAACAGAACGCTTCATAAAAAAAGGTTAAAGTGAAATGAAGGAGATGAAAATTCGACATATTTTTATTTCCACTTAAAGTTCACACGCAGAAGCAATTTCCCAGTCTCTTCAGATAAATCACTAAATTTATTAAAAAGTTTTACATAAAGAGAAAATTTGATTCTGAAACTTAGCATAACAAATGCTATATTCGCGTAGATCGTAGTCCATTCATTCTCCCATTGTTTCATAAAGAATATTGATTGTTAAAGCGTGAATTGGGACTTAGGTTAATGTTTGTCGTGAATTTTTATAACGTACATCTTTCAATGAGTTTCATAATAGGTTAACGTCGTCGCACTTTCGCCTCTTCCGTCTTAACTCAGACACGTCACTGTTGAATGATATTCCTACATATTTCCTCAACAATTCATTATTTTCCCACTTTTGCGCATGAGCTTTCGCTCAAAATATTTTATATCAAGGATTACGCCACAAGGTCTATTTTTTAATTAACACTTTCTTTTAGGTTTATTTTATTTATCCTATCGCGTGATAAAATAAACTATAAAAAACATTCCGTAGACTTTATCATAGATATTTTTATATTGTTAGTCTTAAATCCTACACTATAATAGGTCCAATTGGTTTAAGAATTTCTCCCTATACGGGAATTAGTGCCTTGAGAGGCTTAGGAAGCAAGGTTACGTTGAGGGCCCAAAAGCCTGAACCATACCTCTGCGATAGGCAGTCAAGTCTTCGATTGATGTTTATGTATGAGTGTGCCAGGATAGCGGCAGTAATAGAAAAGTTGTTTCTCGTATCGTGTCCAGTAAAATACTTACAAATTACAAATCCCAGTAAAATATCCATGACCGCCTCGCTAAGAGCAAAACGATTAAGAGCAAATTTAAATTTTATTCGATTTAAGATTAGCTGTCCACTCGAATTTATGATAGAATTTTCATCTTCAATATGTGGATCTTAAAATATGACAATTGCTTTTCATTATTTGTAAGTTTTTAGCTTTTTACAAGTAAGAAATATTCCCTTTAGACTAATTTAATCGTAGTATGCGTAACAGCTAATGCTCTTTACAAACCCCGTAAATGAACTAATAATAAATATTAGTTTTTTGTCAATCGTAAGCATCGAACACTTTTTAAGTTACTTATTGTTAAAACTACTGAGTAAAGTAACGCCTGATATTATTAACTAGTTTTTTGTATATAAATTCTTCCTTCCTTCCTTGAATACCTTCAACACCAAAGGAGTTGTCAATGCATGAAGTTCTCTCAGCATAAATATGAAATTTAAATACTTTAATAGGCAGCTCAGTGCTTCTAATACACCTAGTTAATTAACGAACTGATAGTAGCGGGTCTGAGTCTCCCTATATCCTCGACGATCACTTTTAGATATTTGGATATTGATACTCGTATATCGTGACTAATGTACTTCAATTTTCACTTAAGCTGTGTGTTAATAGGTTGTAATAACGTTAGTGTATATAAAGGGGTTAGCATCTAATGGTAGTAAGCATACAAGGAAATAAATATACTTTATATTAAAACTCGTATTCGATGTGCAACTACAGTTAAAATAAAAAATAGGCTTGGTGCAACTGAATATTCCGACTAGTAATTACAAAATAGCAATTATCAGATAGACTGCCTGCGTTTTATTATATCAATCTCATAAAAGCAATATCTTTTCATTTTGTTCTGTAACGGATACCTACTCACGACTAACTTATTATTGCCTTATTTTCCAAGTAAGGAGTTTATTTGACAACCGTACTTAGCGATCTAGATGGAAAGGGACTTACGTAAAATTGGTAGTCGATTTAATTCACCTTTGACTTTTACTTTTCTGCAAACGCTTTCGGCCGCAACGGTACGACATTTTGTTAATTGCGGTAGCTATTTTTAATGTCTACTGTTTGTCTTTAAAGATTTATTAGAAAGACTGCTAAATGCTATGTTATACTTACAGACTCCAACGGGGAGGTACCATCGCCACCATTATTATTTATGAAGCAATGTTTATGTTAAGGTTGGAGAGTTGCAATTGTCAGATATATTTAGAAGCAAGGCGACCGTCTGAGTCTTAGAGTAACCGTTTGAGGTCTTTGCCCTTCTTACATAATAAATATAAAAGATAATACAGGTACGTGATTATCATTGTAAAGTCAAACATTTTTTAATATGAGAAGAGTAGCAAAAGAGCGTACAAACCTCCTGATGTTAAGTAGTCGTAGCCCATAGACATCCACGTACAACCAGAAACCACTATCTGAGCTGAAGCGTAGATACGTTGCTACTCCTGAGGACTAAGAGAGTCGTCTCGTTTTAAAGTATAGCCGGCAACCGCACCTCTCCAACTGAATACAAGTATTGGTTTACGGCGGATTATGGAGGCGGCGGTGGTACCTCCCCGGTTGAACTATAGTTCTTCCACCTTTAAATAATAAAGTCTAAAGAATGACGAGTAATAGGGTCTGAAGAATTTATTACTCTTTATTCACTTTATTACTCTTTTGAAATAATTTCAAATGAAAAGCGTGTACCTATATCTTATTTATAGCAACTCATTATTTATTATAACAAAAAAACAAAGTTATTTTTTCATTACTCGTATTAGAATACAAACGTTATTGCTGTTAAAGATAGAAACAATAAAAGTTATATTATTGTCAACAATGTTGCCAGTTAATGAGCCCGTTCAGCAATAATGGAGAACAATGAATGTTACCTGATTCGCCACGCAACTAATCAAGGTGGCATTTACCTTGATTTTCCTTATAAGAAAACTGTCGTTGATCATGAAAGTACATTCAAGGAGAAATTCAGCCAACAGCTTAACGTAAAGCATTTTAAGTTATGGATGTGTTAATTATTTTTTAGATTCCAAAATGATTCATCTATAATATTATTTGAACGACTTACTATCGCTCACTCCCCCCTCCCCCCCCGTAAATAACATATAAATAAAAAGTAAAGAGCGGTGTTGAAGAGAGACGGCTTAAAACAACGTCATGCCGTTTGCCGCTACATCATATGGATGGCATTTATCCTTAAATCTTTAATCCTTATCCTATATTTTACACTAACTTAAACCTAACTTGGAATACCTGAAACTTAATTATAATAAAAGCCCAACCCGAACAATCTAAGGAGAACCGTGCCAATGCAGCGTAGTGTCAAGAACTTAAAAATTAAAACCAATTCGAAATAAAATGTGAAGTGTGGTTGTTTTGGCGAAGTGTGTCCCAGTTTCATTTAGTAAAAATTGTCGTTTTAATTGTAAATGTAGCCAGCAACTGTACTTCCCCAACCAAAACACAAGGATTACTTCACGGCGTATTACAAAGGCTTAGTGGTACTTCCAAGATCGATATATGTCTACAATTTATCAAATCTATCAATTTAACAAAGCAAATCTTTGGTTTCCAGCGGGGGAACGCCGCTAGCATAATAGGTACATTTGGGCAAGGACCCACGTGGGGGGCTTATTAAGTATCTACTCGTACATATATTTATTTTTTATTTTCATCTATTCAACCATCGTCTTTTATGTCCACTGCTGGACATAGCCTTCCCCTTGATGGCGCCACTCATACCGGTTTTGTGCCCTCTGCATCCAGCAGATACCCGCAATCCTTATCAGGTCGTCGGACCACCTGGTTGAGGGACGCCCCGTGCTCCTTTTTACCTTTGCCTTTTATGTTTTATTTTATTACTTATATTCATAATACATTAGATATTATATTAATGTCCCTGTAGCTTGTAATTGGAATGACGCTACGATATCTCCTATCTGTCGTAAGAGGCGACCAAAAGGAACTCTCGGGGTTGCGGGTAGTGAGAGTGGGAGCTTAAGCCGTACACTTAAGTGGTTCCGGAAGGACGGCGTCATTAGTAGCCACATGCATTGTAAGCACCAATTGGTGCACGGGGGATTACTTTCCCCCTGGAATGGAACCTTTACGGGGTGACGTGCTCGGCGAATACCGGTGCGTTCAGAGGAACGTATTTGTAAGAGCATTAGCTATGACTCCAGAGGGAGATCCTGGGATCCTCTTTAAGCACTAAAGCAGGCCACCGAGGGGTTTTTAGTGGGTGGAAATCACACATAACCCGTAATCGCTCGTATATCACCAAGTACCTTTGAAAGGTTTTCCCCCAGAGATAAAAAATGTACTATATTAGTAGTATAGACAAGAAACAACATCAAGTATAAGTGTGCACGAAATTTGGAGCGTGATACGTGATGTTCTGTTACACCAAATCAAATATCTCACGGCTGTAATCTAGACTGGGTATCCGTGGCTTTTCACCGGCGCTTCCCACGGCCCTGCACGCAACTACCAATTATACCGAACTAATTCTAAGCGCTGCGCTGAGCGGAGTGCCGTCAGCGTACGTAATAGCCGCTACCTATGGGTCTTACTGATCTGGTTTATACGGTTGTTAATCTCTAAATATTATAAAACAAAGTCTCCCGTCGCAACTGTCTGTCTGTTCATGATAAATTCAAAAATAACTGGTCCGATTTTCTCCGTTTTCAAAACATGTAGTGTGATTCCGAAGGAAGGTTTCAGTTCATAATAATTTAAGCATTTTTGTAAATTGGACGAGAAATTAAATAGTTAAATTCAATTAAATTAAGTCGTCGTTTGAAATTGATGTTTCTAATTGTTAGTTTTCGCAACTAGGTAATGACTGGATGCAAATAGGAAAGAAAAGTAATGTAAGTATAAACTCAATTACCTGAGCAAAGCTGGGCCGGGTAACTAGTTGTAAAAAGGTTTGAAGCATGCCTTTTTGATGTGATGCATCAATTACCGCGCCTTGAGGGTAGTAACGAATCGTACGGCGTTATGGCAAACGATATATCGCTTCTCAATGCCGTCATGCACTTTCTTGGTCGCCACTCTCTTTTCTTTATCTGTATCTTATTAATTATATCGTAATAATATCCATTGAATGTGTATAATTAAAACAAAAATAATGATAAAATTGTGTTTATATTAATAATATAATGATAAATGGGTGTGGTGTTGACATGTTCGCCAGCCTTACGATGACTGGTTAGAGGATCTAATCACTTCATTATAGTTTTATTTTAAAAAGACCAAGTGAATTTTAATAGCCACATATGTGATTATACGATCAAAATATGGCTTAAATATATAATTTATAACTTCACAACCCTCTTCAAAATATATAGCTGAAGTACGTTGATGTCTTCATATTTGTAATTATAAAAAGTTACTTCGTCGCTTCCTGTAAATACTGATTCGGAAACACAACTCGTGTTTCCGTACGCAATCAATTAATATTAAAAAAAAGAAATATAAAATTCTCTAAAGGTTCCCACGGCCGATCACGCAACATCCAATTATAATCGAACGAATTCAAGGTGCGCGTGCGCAGAGCCCGTTAAAGACGCCAATTGCCGCTACCTTCACATCACCAACGAAATTACGTACAGTTTTAGAAATTGATCTTCCTTGCCTTCCCAACAAGAGCTTGACGATATCAAGACGACTATCCATTTCTATATAGATGGTAGTGCCTATACAGGTCGTTCGGGGAGATAACACCGCAATCCTTATAATCCGCCGTGACGGAAATTTGGTGGCTCGGTTGGAGAGGTGCTGGCTAGAATAAAACGTAAGGCGATTATCTCAACCCCCAGGAATTACAGCGTATCTACGTGTGAGCTGAGATAGGATATTAGTTCTTTTTGAGATTCTAGTTGGATGTCCATTGTCTGCAGCGAATTTTTCACATCGAAAGGCCTTTACATATATGGATAGAATGAAATAGAATAATAAATGGTTGAAAAGAAACCGGCAATATGGGTTGATGACTTGAGTTATTAATTGGGCTATCGGTAAATGAAGATAAAGAAAGAAAACTAAGAAATAGAAATGCCTACAAAACGCGTAAAGCTAACAGTGGCTGAACATAAGCTGAAGAAAGGAGATTATTAAGCAGAAAGAAGTTCATAACTAATCTTTTTATGTCCCATTACTGAACACAGATCTCTTACGGCTTGTACCGACCATAAAATTAAATCGAATCTCAAAAATTGCTAGACACTAGAAATAGATGTGGGGTAGGTTTCCCTGTCAAACCGTACCAGTATTCGTTTGCAAATATAGGTACTTACACCAAGGCGGACATCATCCTCAAATGTTCAAAATGAAACCTGAAGAAATTTTTTTCATCAGGACTGCAAGAAATGTTATGACATTTTTTCCATCAGGAGTACAAGAACTATTTATTATAAAGAAATGAACTAAATGAAATTTTATTTATAAAGAATTTTATAACTTCGATACGTGATTACAAAATTATCAGAGCCGGTTCGTAATGTAGTAAAGATGTGTTGTCCGTTTTAAGATAAGTATCTTTTATCAAGAATATCTTTTATTAATTCTAGCATTATTATCTAATAAAAGATATTTTATATTCAGTTCCAATATTAAATGAGTTTGTCATTGAAATAAAAAAAAACCTTTCAGATAACGATCAGTATATATTTCAGATAACGATAGTATATATATATGAATATGTTTGTTATCTTACTTCACGAAACATTCTTATCAAGTGTCTAAGAAAATAATTTTTCTGATTAGCTTTTAAGATTCACCTTATTAATCACCTTACTTACGCAGATTCAAATTTATGATTCAAGATCTCAAGTTGCAATACTTTTCGTATGATTTTAAACTAATGTTATCGCGGAATTCATGCATTTTTATCATTTATCGGGTACTCACAATTTAAATTTTTGATTGCCGATATTTCGAATCATTTACATGGCTCGTGGTCACGGCGAAACTACGTTTCGTATGTAAAACAGGTAAAATACCTATTTATTGCAAATTAGTAAAATTAAATAATTTCACTGGTAGTATGATAGGTACGTATTTATTTTTAAGTGTATAAGTGATGTTTGCCAAGCGCGGATTGATAGGATTCACTTGCTTTTGAGAACTTTATGAAAAACTTTAGGAGTTAAAATAAACAATAAGTGCAGTGGAACAGTATTTCGACAAGTTAAGTATCATCGCTACTTTCATAATTCACTATAAAGCAGATTAGATTCGCTTGGAGAGATGCGGTCGCTAACTACATTTACAAACGAGGCAACAATCTCAGTCCTCAGTAGTAGCGACTTATCTATGCACTTTAGTCCAACTTGGGGTTTGAGCGAGACCTGAGACCATTTAACACCAGGCGATCTGCATGCTCACTTGCTACGTTTTCAAATAAAAATTAAATTTAAAGGTGGTAGAGCCGTTAGAGCTCGCCCGGGGCGGCACCACCGCCACCCTCATAACCCGCCGTAAAGCAA
>DWON01001893.1:0-22537 GCA_018251015.1 Phocides pigmalion okeechobee
AAATAGTTTTATTCCCAAAACCGGTCACGACTGAATCACATATTTTGGGATTAAGCGTCATATATTGGTGGGAACGTTACGTAGAGGTTTTGAGTTGACAAAATTCATTAATTAGCGGTATTTACACTATTTTGATAGTTGAAAATTAGTTATAAAGAGAATCTTGTAAAAAAGTTGAAGATATACGAGATTAAAAGATTATTAATGGAAATAAATTATTTCAAATTAGTGAAAACATATAACTATAGTAAAAGTAAATTCTTGACTAAACATAGAATAAATAAGTAAGTAAATTTAATACTATACACAAGAAATAACTTCTGAATAAGCATCATTTGTATAAATATTTCTATATATAATATCTTTGAACCCTAGAGAGAGGAAAACTTCTAAAAAATCCTTCATGACAAATGTTCTACTCGAAGTTAATTTGTAAATACCTATAGATAAAAGTGTAGTCAAATTTGTCACAATTATTTCAATATATATTTTATCATTTCTTTTATTTACAACTCGGCAACATTGTTGCAATATCAGTAATAGATTAGACAGCTACTTTTGTGTAATAAATATAATATTTGCAATAATCATTTGGGATATCAAAATGCTCAATTAACAGATAAAGCTTATTAAATTTTGTACTTACTGTAAAAATACCCGATTGATACATTTCCAGCACTTCGTTTAACACTAAGAGTCCTCGCTCTTTGCCGAGAAAATTGTTCAATACACACACACCATACTGTGTCATGTCTAGTATGACCCGTTGACAGATTTCAAAGCTGGGGTCAGCCGGGTCCATGAAGTAACTGTTCAGTACATTGTTGAAGGGAGCCACGCTACCCCGTACAGACGCTTCCGGGTACTCCCTAGTTCGCATTTCTTCTGTATTATACGCAGGTATAGCAAGCATTTTACTATCACTCTTGTTCTCCGATTTTAAGGCATTGGAAGCACTCGCGGCGGCGAAGTCCAATGTGCTCAGTTGCTGTGCAGACTCGCTAAGGATCTCCTGCTCCGAGGAGCCCTCGTGAACTATGGCACTCTCCTTCGTTAGGTCCTTATTTGTGTATACGACACTGGATATAACACTCTTCTCCTTTAACGTCTGGTCAGTCTTCTCCTTTAACGTCTGGTCAGTTTCACTTTGTTCCACACTAGATCCGCTGACGACACTTTGAGCAACGTTCTCAGTTTGCGAGGTATTAATATCACTAGCGACGACCCTACCCTCCGTTTTGACGTTTTTCTTTTTAGACTTTTTTGACTGTTTCGTTTCAGATTCCTGTGTCAAATCCTTAGCGTTCTCCGTAGTGTTAATAATTAGCTCCTCTTCTTTAACACTCTTCGGATCTTTCGCGTTAGAATTTGGATCATCCACTTTTACCGTTTGCACTCCTTGTTTTTGTAACTTGGGTGCGCAATCACTTTTATGTCTTCTCCAATCTTGCCGTTGATGTTCTGTGTTACAATAATAAATATTGAGGCAACGACCGCATCTCCGATGTGTTTGCTGGTTGCAAACGGCGCAACAAGCGAGTACGCCTTCTAAATTCATTCTGAAATAACTTCTTTCTCGGCCGGCCCCTACGACTGTCAATTTAAAACGTCAGAATTCAATTTTTTTTAATAAATTAGCATTGTTTTAGATTCTACGTTTTTTGCCATTTTAGCATTAACGTTCGCATAGTAACAAAAAAATCGTATGCATCTTAAGTATATTTATAATATAAATATACACAAGTACTTTAATATAAAATGATTTACTTTACAACCAAAATAAATTTACGTGAAGTCTTAATGACTAAAATTAAAATTTATTATATTACTTTGAACTGAAATATGTTAAGTCTTGTGGATATTTTCTGAATTTAAACAGATACCAAAGTAATATATAATAATAATAATGATATACATATGTATACTTGTATAATGAAAATTAGGCAACAAATCAATCGCTACTCAACCCTAACACTACGATCCACATTCGTGCCTCCAGTTTTCAAGGAACTGCTTGTGAATTGACACAGATTTACGAGTATTTATAGGCTCATGACAAAAATAAAAAAATAAATTTTAATTCGTAGATCGAAATACTAGGAGACTCGTTTTAGAAAATTGATTGCGTGAAATCTTTGTATTTAAATGTACGTTTTTTGCTTTGAAGTATGTCAAATTTCCAAATGGTTTATGAGTTCGTTTTGCTTATGCATTCGTAACGTTAACAAAAGGTTAACAAATTTTTGATATACTCTATTAAAAAGACATTAAAAAATATATGGTCCAAAGGTTTAAACAAAAAAAACATATTGTAAAAAATTATTTATTCAGTTAAGGTAAACGTCATACACTTTTAACTAAGATAATTTAGTATTTTCTTACAATAATAGATTTTTCAAAAAGGTAAATATAACTGGAGAAATAAAGAGTTTTTCAATAAACCTACATAATAACATAACATCATGAAACATGATACAACCTACACGATAAGTTGTGAAGATATTAAGTGGATAACAACTTTGCATAGTATGTAAAGTAATAATATTTACAATTTCGTGACGTGTTATAAGACTGTGTATTGTTTTAATTTTGATGATATAGTAAGACCTCATATTGTTGAAAAACAGACTAGATTAGTTCTACACCGAGTCGTGTCTCAGTAAATCCGTTACAAATTAGCAACTGGTCTCTAATATTTATTTGGAGAACAAGACTCGACGACAGGAACTAAAGAGCGTATAGGCGTTCGTCGCTTTTATCGACGCACGCCACTGCGCTTGCTTATTAGATAAACTAAAGACTAAAAGTTAATATCTACATAGTTAAGATACTTTGATAAACCTTGCACGCCTCGGAAATATAGACAGAAGACAAAAGAGGGGTGCAAAACTTCCAAAGATAAAAATAACCTAAGTTTCTGTACATCGCATTCTTTTCATAAAAATATTATTGCTTGTAAAGAATAAATCTTTAAGTGTAATCTAATGACATTTTTATAGTTTATTTCATACGAATGCGATGCACAGTATTTACTCGTAATGTGATAATTTCTACATTCGTCTTTGTTATTTAGAAAGACGCAAAAAAGAAAAGATCACATCGCTTGATAATTTTTAGAAGATATTTATTTACCAATCAAAGCTTATTAAAATTATAAACAAAACTTAACAAATCAGATACAAATTACTTTAACGCTTGGACTGTTTCCAATATGCAATTAACCAAAATCATACAAAGTGATTACATTGTCGCATGAGCATATGGCAAATTGCACAATATAAGTTATTTCAATATTACGTTAACGAATTTATTTGCCATTCCGACTTGCCATCGTAATGACAGTTTAAGTAAACTTTGAATATTTACGTTACTCGTAATTGAACTTAAAATTTGGACCCGATTATTCCTTTAATAGTTCCTGCGACAATTTTAATGAACGTATATCTCCACATTCGTTGTTTTAATCGAGTAACATGAACGACTATTACAAATTAAACTGGCCGTATTCTAGCAATCACTAGTTTTACCATTATTACACACAAAGCAGAGTTATATTGAAAATTGAGTCCCGATAGTAGATGTGGTCATAAGACCATGTGATCGCTAAGAAATAGGCAGTCTCTTGAATGAGGGCATCCCTCTATTTTTTCACGCTGTAATGGGACGTTACTACGAACTCGTTTTGAAAGGAGAACTTTTTATTATAATAATGTTACTTCTAAATAATAATCAATATAACAATTTCGCAATACTCTGTGTCCATTTGACAATTTTTATTTAATTTATTTGTAATTATTGGCAAACATTGCAATGCTTTAGTGATAAACTTCTAGCAAAATATCCGAACGAAGCTAGCCTGTCACTTAAAAGTGACGTTTCGTAAACGTCAAGTTAAATTACGGCGCTAAAAATAGCAGCGAATAAATGATTTATAGTTGCTCGATCGTCGTTTATTGTTATATTTGCATATTAATAGTACCCATTGGGTTATTTTTTTATTTATGCGTCACGTTTCTTTTGAACATTGTAGCTTTATTTATTGTTTTTATTTATATTTTTGTGTGTACAATAAATAATAACATTATTATACTTAAATTGTTCCCGAGTTCTTAGTAGCGATACCTAGCGGAAGTTTAGCCATATAGCCCTCAATTACACTCTCGTGTGATCATCGTTCGCAGGTAACACGGGGGGAGGCGGTGCGTGTAGCACTCTCGCCAGCTCGGCCTTCTCGTCAGCGGAGAGGACGTACACTGGGGGTGCGGCGGGGAGAAACCGCTCAGCCTTGTGTGGTTCCCTCTGGAGCCTCGCTCGGTACAACATCACCAGGACGCATAGGACGCTGATGATGAAGGCTGACGTGGCCGCTAAGACTATCAGCGCGGTGTGGTACGATGTAGCTGCTGAGACCTGTGATAATATTTAATTCCAGAATATAATATTAAGTAAATAATATATGTTTGACACAGTGGTCGTTTGTTGGTAAAAATCGAAATCCATGTATAAAATTAAGTATGAAAAGGAAACGAATTTCGAAAAAGTTAAATTTGTTGACCACGCTTGTATCAAATACACACGTATTCATAGAAGTGCTGCGTACAAAAATAACTTAGCATTTCAATTAATATTCGTTTATAATTATTAACTTCATAGAACATCTTTTTCATTAAGATTCATTGAATTTATTTAGTCAATCAGAAATAAAAAAGCAAATTTCTGGTCCTTCGAGTCGGACGTCTATTCAATTTTATGATTCTACACATTTTTTCTTGAATATAGGTAAATGTAAAGATATCTTACCGTGGATTCAGTGAGTATTTCCCGTTGCAAGGCCGGCATGGGCGCCGCGAGCCTGTACTCACTTCTTATTACGTCAACTCCCAAACCTCCCTCGTCTGATTTAACGCCGGATAACTTCTCTTTTTTCATCTGCAAAACATTTTCCAGATATTAATAATATAACCAAACCAATCTGACCATTATGTAACGTAAGCGGGTTCCCAAAATTAAAGCAGCCTTTTTAGTTTTTCTTTTTTTTTTAATATGGAAGAAAGAAAAGAATAGTTTGCCGTAAGTCGTTACTGCTCATAGACATCCAATATCAAACAGGACTAAAATCTTGTCTGTGGTTGTATACTATGCTTCACCTGAGGACTTAAATGATTGCTTCGTTTTTAATTGTATACTCAAGCAATCACATCGGGAATTATTTTTACGACCGAATTTTCCGAAGACCCAAAATCCTCCCACTCCTTGTGAATACACGGGTTCTCTGCTCCCATGCTTTCTCTTATAATGCTCTCTCAAATCTACTCACCAAAGTCTCAATATGATACACGAGGTCTGCAGCTCGAGGTCCAGATAATAACGCCCTCAACTTGACAACACCTCGTTCCCGTACCGCAGAGACCGGCACCCTGGCTCCAAGTGCAGCAAGCCTTGCGGCCAGAGACGATCGCGCTCGCTCACCCACTGTACCATCTACGCCAACCAACTCTAGCTCAAGTAACGCGGACTCTATTTGTGTTGCCTCTGTAATCAGAATTCAATATAACATATTTCTTTAAGAAACTGATTAATGTATAAATTTAGGTCGAAGAAATAAAAAAATATTTTAAGAATGGAGGATTTTAAGTAAAACAACTTTATTTCTATCTCGTGTGCTCACCATCTTTCTAAAGTTATACTGTGTATATAATATTTTTTTCTCCCAGTCAACCTTAGCCAAGAGATCGCTCAAAGCCGATGTACTGATTTTACACTGTACCCTTGATATTATGTGTATGTAAATACCTTACAATGATTTAAAATATTTGAATTTGAATTGATAATAATTATACACAATGATAGCAATTATATTCGTTACTCTAGAGGAATTATTAGTCTATTATGTGGAAGACAACTAACCACAAGGATCGGACTCCGGCAGATCGGGCACAGTAACAGGCTGTGGTCTTCGTTGGCCAGCTGCATCTACACACCAGCAACGACCGCGGGAACACTGTCTTGGAGAGAATGACCCATCAGAGAGACATCTCGGCCGTAAGCCTTCACCGCCTGAGGAAATAATATTGGAAACCAATGTTGTTAAGAATTTCTGGAAGAAAATCAAAGAAAAATATTTTGAGAATGCGAATAAGGTGTGGCGTTAGTGAGTAGTGACTCTAAATACTAAGCTAATGTGAGTTCAATTTATACTCAGGACAAACATGTTTGTGATGTACTATAGTGTTCGTTTAATATAAAAACAATTGATAATAGTACTACGAGAACCAGGCAAGTTATACCATACCTTTGGTTCTAGCTAGTTCGAAATAGTAAATGGTAGTCCAGTGGCAATTTTCATCAAGATAAAATAGGTCCAGAATTATATTAATTAAATAAGTGCAGTATAAGAATTCCCTCATTAATTATTTCCATACTTGTTACAAAGAAATTCTTACACTTTAAATGGGTAAAATACCATTCTCGATTTCCTCCTGCATCAGCTGGCACTTGGTCTTAAAGGCAATCTTCTCGGTAGCAACTTGTACGGGCTCCTCTTTCCTCCTTGTAGTGTCTGCGGGTTTCGGCTCTACTACCTCTGACACGAGTACAGAGCTGTCGTCCTTGGACATCAGCTCCTCAGTGGACGAGGGGTCAGCCAGCCCGATCATGCGATGTTCGGCTTCTAGTTCGGAGATATCAAAGTCCTCTTCGTCTTCTTCAAATTCGTCTACTCGATAGGTTGTCATCTGTCTTATTAGTTCTTCTAGTACTAGAACAAAAATAGTACTATTATTTTTAAGCAGTCCACATAAAATAACAGTTGAATTCTCAGATCAGATTAGATCAAATCAAATATATTTATTTCGCTAGACCTGCGCTTAAATTTGTCAATTAAAATATTTTCTAGCATAATGCTGGTTTGGCTGGCAACATCAACTTAGAAGATTGACCAAAAAATTCAACGGGTCTATTATTTGTTTTTTTTTAAGTAATACTTTGGAGGCATGTTGTGGATTTAGTTTGTAGTGTTGTTTAGTCTATGTTTATTCTTGTCTTACCTTCATCAGCTCTAGCTCGTTCGTCCAGCGGATCTCTTCGCACCCATTTGCGTGCTTGTCTGAAGTTGCAGGAGGGTTTCGCTCCTCGCACCAATGAACCCTTCTGCGGCTCACCTCGAGCGCTAACACACCAACACACATCTGCTTGTGGGAGATGTTATTTTATTTTAAGTTGTGTAAAGAAATATTTTTACGATATCCGAGAGATCTTGATGTTTTTGGAATTTGCAAAATTTTCACCATGAGGTGGTTAATCCTTCACGATTTAAAAGAAGACAGCTCCGATACGAGAAAGTACCTAACTGTTTAGATAATCATGTCGATAGTGATGATGATAATGATTATTATGAATATATTAAATTATGTATGGATAGATCATCCTGACATACTATACAACCTATACTATACGATAATAGTAAAGATAACCATGTTGATGTTGGTTAAACAGGATTATGAGAAGATATTGTTCTCCACTTAAATCTTTATGCTTTAAGACGCCCTAGACATGATTTGCTAGATACTGCTATCCTAATAATCAAAATAAAAGAGTACTAAGAAGAAATTATTGGTAAATAACAATGAAACAAAGATTTTTTAATATCCAGATGGTGATAATTATTATGTTGATAAGGAAGTTAATGTAGATCAAT
Organism: Phocides pigmalion okeechobee; assembly: GCA_018251015.1. Taxonomy (NCBI): domain Eukaryota; kingdom Metazoa; phylum Arthropoda; class Insecta; order Lepidoptera; family Hesperiidae; genus Phocides; species Phocides pigmalion. The sequence continues at coordinate 7,697 of DWON01001893.1, forward strand.
AAAAAGACGTTGATGGTGAAAGATATTTTGATTTGATGATGCTAGAAATAATTGATGAATGGTAGAGACTAACCGATGTGTGCCATGCACTGCACAGGCTCCCAGGCGCCAGCGGCGTCACACGCGGGGATGAAGGTACCCTTCCCGTATTTCTGCGCCGCCGCTTCATTCTTCTCTCGAAGCCTCTCGCATGGGCTTAGAACTGTGGTTACAACATTGTTTATTTTATATTTTAGTAATATCAGTTTAACAGGTTACATAAATTTTATTATTGTCACGACTTCATTTACGTTGTTATTTTCGCGACTAGTTCGGGGCCACATAAACTGCGGTCGGTTGTCTCGACTGTGCAGTCGTTGTGTAAACGAAGACATTACAGCAATATATAATGACTAAAAATACGAAAGTTTCAGGTTACGTATTTGTAAGAAATGAATATTGTAATATGAGCATGCCAAAGTGGTTAGAAATGTTTTTGCTTTCATAAAATTATGGTGGCAAGAGAGCATGTTGTCTCATAATGAGAGAGCATAACGTTGAGTCACCAATTGGCTACAGTTTAAGTCCAAGTAGAACAAGAGTTCCACGTTAACGATAACAAATAAGTTGTTACTCCTGAGATTTTAAATGGAATGTTTCGAATCTGCGTTACCACACAAGAAAAGAATCTACAGGTGCCAGTGTGCCTCTTATCTTTCAGAGATCATTGTCTCGTGTCATTGTTGTTGTTGTTAACAGAAAATTACTAAATATTTTTTATAGCGGTAATTTATAATTAATGTAACTCCTCACTCTGGTCTGGTCTGACATTTGTTTGATCATATCTACAAATAGTGTTCTTAGAAAGATAAAAGTTATGTGCTAATAGTCTAGAAATTAAAATAAAGATACCCATTGTTAATCACGTAATTGTGCCCAAGTCTGTTTTAATGCATGCTTTATTTAATATTAGATGGGCGTACTGGTGCTTTAGTAAATTTATGTGATTGTTAATTAGAAATCCTTTTTATCAATTATTTATGAACATCGATGCAGAACACTATCGGGAGTGCATATCAGTGGTGGTTTTTAATACAAGCTATTTAATATATTTGGTTAATATTAAGTTAAGATAGTGCATTGATTAATTTAACGTTAATTATATATTTTTCATTTACTTAAACTTGGCTAACCACACGCTTGTGTTATAAGCGTGTCGTGCGTGTCTGTACGTGCGTTTAAAAATATAACTAACTAATGTAATTGTAACCCTTTCGTTGATTACATCTACACATGTACGGTGAGCACATTTATTTAAAATACTAAAGACATGCCTCCGGCGTCATTGTGTTTGCGTCCTGTCTTCTTATTTGTTAGTTTCGCGGTCTCACCGTCCACTGTTGCAAAATTAGCATTTATTTAAGAAATAATTCACTTAAAGATTTAGTTCTAAAGGATTCTACTGCACTAAATATCCGGTCACTATTACCAATATATTGGGTATATATAACGCAGATATATACTAGGTTTCCGATCAAGAATTCATCGAGGTACTGGCAGTTTTTGACACACTATGCAGACTGGAAGATCTAAGTCCAAGTGCAAATTAAAACAGGATTAAAATACTATCTGAGTACGTCTGTGAATGCATTGCTACTCCTGACAAATAAGATGGTCGTATCACTTGTAAGTGTAGCCAGCGCCCGTATTTCTCCAACCGAATCACAAGATTCGTCACAGTAGAAATTAGTATGGCCGTTAAATCTCCCCAACAAGTATAGTTCGACTTCTTCAAGTATAGTTCGACTCCCCAACAAGTATAGTTACAAATCCTGGTATTTTGAATTTAGATGTTTTAACAATTTTGTACAACAATTGCAATTTACGTTACATTTAAATGCTTACCTGGACATACGGTGTTGCATTCTTCCTTCGTGCGGAAGTTGTTGTGGTTGCCGGAACAGCCGTGGTATCGGAAGCGCTCGCAACGGTTCCGCTCGTGTCTGAAGTACCAACGCGTTGTGTTCAGGGACCGGCTCCCTTCTCTTCCCTCTCCGCCCTCGCCCTCTGGACATATCCCCTCATCCTTGTTCTCGAAGCACACCGTTCCTACATTAACATATAAGGGAAACCTAAATTTTAACGACAGAACAAGATGCCTTATGAACTCCCAGAGTGTCGCCTCTCTCTTCTTCCTGTCATTTGTAAAAGCAGCAAAAGTTCTAAGGTGCCAAGCAGCTAGGCAACAAAGTCACGAAGCATCCAGGCAGCCAAGCTAGCAAAAAACTGAGCTTCTAGGTAAAGATAAGTAAGCGATTAAGTTGTCAATTCGCCAAGCGATTAAACAACCAAGTAGCCATGTAACTAAGAATCCAAGGTAATAACTAATTAACCCAATCAACCAAGAAAGGAACTGGCCCAGCAGCCTATCAGTAATGTAACCAGGCTATCAAGAACAAGCTACCAAGCTAACAAGTTGTATAAAAAACGTACTTGGCTTCGGGCAGCAGACCGAAGGCCCGGAGTCGTGGGGTGCGAAACGGCAGGCATGTGTGGAGGGGCAGGCGGCGGCGTCTGGTCCGCACGCCAAAGGAGCTCCGCCCGGGGCCGCTAGGGGAGCACCACCCGGGCACCGCGGGGATGGCGCACATCGCGCAAGCGGGGGACATGAAGAGCCCTGAGGACACGTAATGGAATAAAATATAAAATAACACTTAGACTGTGGCGCTCATATATTACATCGGGTCAGCGTTGCTGAAGGCGGCTCTAAACTCTTTTAGAGTGTAGAGCTCTTTTAGAGTGGAGATACACTGAAAATTCACAGAAATATTTTAGCATCCACGAATACACAGATGTAATGTCCGCCCCCAGTTTTGTAGCGATGACGTAAACATAGCACTTTTATACACACTTATACACATGTCGTGTGTACAATCCTTAAGCACTTTACGTCGCGCAATACACAGCTGTACACCGCAGGGCAAGTGTTAAAAAGTCTAATATTTCTGCGTTACATATCAAAACAATTAGCATAATCTATGGTCAAATACTCGTACAGAGTAAAAATAACGCCTAATCATTTCAAAATGTCAGAAAGAATGAATAAATACAAACCTCGCAATCCAAAGGCACTAGTTCGCATGTTTCGTCAGCGCGGCACTTCGCTTCAGCGCAGGGGTCTCTGCAGTCGCAAGTTGGACAGCCCTGGCCATCCAACACCCGTCCGTGAGCACAGAACTCTTCTGAACTGCAGTTAGGCTCAGGACACTGCGCCGGGGAGTCGCAGGTTGGAGTTGAATTCGTTGTACGTGTGCCGGGTACCTATTGTAAGATCACCTTAATTTTAGTCTTTGTTTTCATGTTTCACTTAAATATAATCTTAATCTTAGTTACTTAAGTTTTCATATTCATTATATCCTTCACCGATGCTTTTTCAATTCCCTTCCTTTTCCGTCCCTTTTTATTCTTTCTTTTCTTAAATCTTATCTTGTCTATGGCCAGTGTCAAATATCATCATATTATGATAACATAAAAAACCAAGGATTTTCTGTATTAAGTTCAACATTTTAACGAATTATTTCATTGTTTATATAAATCGTGTCTAAATAATATTGTCAGATGAAAATAAATAATTTACTATATCGAAAAATATCATAATATCAACATCGTAAACTTAAACTATAAAAATAGGATTGTAGTTTGTTGCACATTTGCCAGGTACTTATGAAAAATAGGAGATGGGTTTGTAGCATAGAGCCCTATGACGGCCCACACATCGTCAATTGGTTTTCTTTTCTAATCTACGACCTGATTAGAACACGACGGTCTACTAAGAAGATTCGACAAGAAACTCCGAAGGCTTGCTTTTATATTCATGACCATTATTATTTATTTATTTTTAATGCCATTATCTGTAACGTAATAATTGTAATAATTATTTTATAGATTGTTATATATGTGTTACATAATTGTTATACTAACATTATATAGATGACTGTACATATTTGATTATGTAAAGCTTGTGGTAGTAGGATACTGACCTCGTTACCAGCGGTGTCGACGCACCAACAAATCTTGTTGGAGCCCTGGCACTGTACCCTCTCGTATGTACCGTCGTCTTTGCACTCCGGAACCCACGTCCATGATGGCGGGCTGCCACTCTCAGCGGCGGTGTGAAGTGCCAATGCTCTAGAAAGCAAAATAATTATTGTACAGTGCCAAATTCTATTTTATTTATATTTAACTTTTAAGAAAAAAAAATTGACAGGCAATTATTTTAGGACAAAATAATATTTTAGCAATAGTCTATATAAAATAAATATAGTCTATTTAAATCGGTTAGTTAGCGTTAGGTAAACTTTATTTATTTAAATTAGATTGTATGCAATCTTCCATAAAATGGCTGAATTAATATGAATTATAAAAATGCCGAATTAACATTTTGATTGCGGTGCGCATATATTAGATCAAATCAGGATTACGGGAGGCGGGACTAAACTGGAGCTTTTTTCTCTAGACTAAAGATGCGGCGACAATTCACACTAATATTGTACATATTTTTAGCATTTGTATAACATTGACGAATACACAGACGTTGTTTCCGCCCGCAGTCTTGTAGCGCCGATGTAAGCACAGCATTTTTGTTCCCTTGTAATCCATACAAGTTTATATGTAGAACACAGGTGTGTACAAGCCGCAAGCGCATTGCGCGCAATACACAGCAAAAGTGAAAATTAATATAATACACAGGGAAAGTGTTAATTGGCATGTAATTTGCACAGTTACCTCCGTTGTTGGCAGGCGGTCTGATGCAGCGTGTCGGTGCAGGCGGTGCCGCAGCCGGTGGGGCAGCAGCGCTGCGCCGCGCCGCACTCGCCGTCTGCACGGCACGCCCACTCGCACGCGCCCGACCACGGCACTAGGTACGGGCACTGTCCCGAGCGCCGCGGGAGACCTGCACGATAGCGCGGATTGATAATAGATGTAATAAATCGATAACAGATGGCGCCACATGTACTCTGAAATAATCAATAGATAATAAATAGCTATATTAATCTATACTATTCTGAAACACGCTAACGAAGTACAGGTTTACACACTGAACGGTGATGTTGTAACATCATTGCATCATGGATACGGATATGGATTGTTAAGATGGATTGTTAATATGCAGTGACTCGATAATAGAGGGCGCTACGTTGTCACTGATTGCTTGCAAATGGGGTTACAAGTATATTGAGAGAATCACTCTAGAAATTTTGTACTAGTTCCATTTGTTGAGTGGTATACAAATATCTATAGCAAATGACGCTACGAGTAATCGGATATAACGCTTTGCTCAGATATTGCACTATAAATATTTTTATCAAGCTAACATTGATGCTCAAGTTCGCACTATTGAGTAGTGAAATAGTAACTTCGACAATAGATGTATCATCAAGAGTATTACGTAACTATTTGCTAACAAATGGCGCTACGAAAATTCTGAATCACACTAACGTCTTTGTCCGCCAATATGCACTGGAGCATCAAATTGAAGTATGCTACAAGGTTTCTAGATAATGAGGGAGAATCATGGGACCTTAGTAGGCTACACACTCACAGGCAGGCACCGGTGGACAGTAGTCAGCATCGCAGGCTACGTCGACAAGGGCGCAGGCGCGGCCGGCCGGGCAGTGGACAGAGGAGCATGGGTCACGGCAGCGACAAGAGGGGCAGCCGCCCGGACCCAGTTCGAACCCATAATCACACCCCATACGGCACGTCAGCTCCAAACATGACAGCGACGCGCGAACCCTGGAAACATGGAATATTTTCTCAGCAAACAGCGAGATTGGCGCCGACCTGAAGCCTTCTTATCCAATATATTCTAAAACCATGATACATAATATAAAATCACACATGGTAGGATTTTGATTTGTTATAATATTAGCTTTTACCCGCGGCTTCGCTCGCGTTGAAGCCATTCAATAAGTATCAAAGTTCATTGCAACGAATAATAACCAAGACAATAAACTGGTACTTAACTTCAAAAATTGAAATAGTTATAGTATTGCTTATAAATAACATGAAATATACAAAAAATCAAAACAGCTGACGCTACAGTCAATAAGTTATTAATTTGAAGGCTTTGAAGTTGCTAGATATTTAAATTTTTGACAAACAATAATGTCTGCTAAAATATTTTTTAATATATTTTTTTAAATAAAACGTATCCTATGTTCTTTTCAATACCTCTAAGAATATGTGTTTAAAGGTTCATAATAATCGGTTCAGTAGTTTTGACGTGAAAGCATAACAAAGAAATTTACATTCACATATAGTATAATGTTAGGAAGGATGTAGAGATTTCACTTACTTGTCACAGTCGAGAGCAGAAGAGTTAGTAGAGCTGGTGTCAGGTATCTCAGTGCCGAAGGAGTCCACGCACCAGCAGCGGCCGGCGGCGCACTGCCGTGCTGTGAACGAGCCGTCGTGGTTGCAAGTAGGGGCAGGCAGCGCCAGCTTCATCCCGTCTACTGTACCCTCCATCTTGTCGTCGAAATCTCGTAGATACTCGCACACTGGAACAAAATGCGCATATCAATCACTTCTTCCTACATATAAATAAAAGAAATAAACTTGTGTTTTCACCGACTTTCTAGCAAAATGATTAAAAGGAACACTTATTAAAAGGGTAAAAAGAAAACACTAATATAGAATCATTACAATATAAATTTTAGGACTACTATTAAAACTCATAGAAATAACAGTGAAGACATCATTGTTATTTGATTTGGGAGATACCACATCTACCGTGTAACTAACATCATCTAACTTAATGCCTAAAGTGGATTTTCAATTTTGATGGAAAGAAAGCCTGTTATTAGTTTACTTGTCCGATACAACGAAATTGATTAATAAAATTGATTTATTCACTTTTAAAACGTGATGCCATTTCAATAGATATTTTCTAAAATAATATTGCCAAAAAGCTTACTGGTAGGAGTGTCGTCCACTCTGTCTGTCTGTAGCCGCATCTTGGCCGCGTCCACGCAGACAGGTCCGCAGGTGGACGTGGAGCAGCAGACGAGGCCGTCCTCGCAAGCGCCCTCGGGGCAACTGGTTGTTGAGTTGAGTCCGCAAACCGCTTCCGCCTCTGTACCGCACGACTCGAAATTGATCTGCCAATTATAGTTGTTATACGTCAATTATTATATGTCAATGCCATCACTGCTGGTAGAATTATAACTTAATTGGGAAGATCAACGTCGCCCTCATAATTTGTCATGAAATATCTCTTGTATTTCGGTTGAAGTGATATAGATACCAGGTGCAAAAGCTAGGCGACTATCTTAGTCCTCAGAAGTATCGCCTATATGTATGATTTTAGATAACTAATTCTGTAACATTTGAAGTTGCACGTGGATATCCACGGGCTGTAGAGACTACTTAACACTTTAATTGCGGCGCTCATTAGATCGGGTCAACGTTGTGGGAGGCGGCACTAAACTGGACTTTATTTCTCTAGAGTAAAGATGACAATTCACTAAAATATTATATTTTTAGTATCTGTGTATCATCAACGAATACACCTAATGGCGATTTAAACACAGCACTTTTATTCGCCCATAATCCATACAGATTTGTATGTACAACACAGGTGTGTACAAATCGCAAGCGCGTTGCGCCAAGCAATTTGCAGCAGTTTTGTACATCACATGGAAAGTGTTAAGATCAAGGTGACCTACATGCTACTTATCACATAAAAGGCCAACGTTTATAAATATATTTTACCTCCATAACTTCAGCCTCAGTAGAGTTATCAGCGTACTGGGGGTCCGGGCAACATACCGCTCCGCCGCTCCTCCGGGCTCTAGCGCACAAGTGTCCTCCAGGACAGTCCTGGTCGGTCCCACACCCCACTAACGAGCCGTCATCGTCTGTCGCTGGAGCGCCCACTTCGCAGGGATTATCGTAGGATATGCGGGGACGACCTAAAATTCAATAGAAGGGTTATTAAATACCAGCGCAAGTTCTTCGCGAAATGTGACGAACTACTCAAACGGATACCTGACATCTAGATAATATTAAAGGGCCCAAAAATAATCCAACTTAAATATAGTACTAGATTTTTCGGGAAATTTGTTGTATGTATTCAACAATAGGGAAGAGCAGGTAGCCTAGTGGTATGGTTCCTATTTACCACGTGGTATCTAATTAGAATCTCTTGCGTGCACTTCTGATTTCCAAGTTATCACATTTTTAACGGTGATGGAAGACATTGTCATGGATTTTTCACAGCGGAGAGTTTTGCTTTAAATATTGAAAGGAGTTCAAAGTCTATCAATACGCACTTAACCAGCGTGGTAGATGGTTTAATCCATTTCTTTCTGACAGAAAATTTATGGTCTACAGTAGCTAGTAATGAGTTGATGATGATGTTTTGGAGGAAATTGGAGGAAATATCGTAAAGCGAAACTTACAGACAGGATATCCCGTGCACAAGTCACCGGAGCAGTCTGCATCTCTGACCATAACACACTCCTCTCCTTCTCCACAAGGGAATCCCACACAGGGGTCGTCGCATTCGCAGGTTGGGCACCCATCGCTGCCAATCTTGTACCCATATTCACAGACCCCAGCGCAGAGTGCCCGAGCACAGGAGCTTAAACTTCGGCCGCCAGAGCGAGCTGGTCTGGGTGTTTCAGAACATTGGACTTGAGCAGCCGGAGCCATGGAACCTCGGAGCTTGTTGCCATCAGTATCAACACACCTAGTGAAATAATAAAAATGTGTCCATATCAATCATAAGAATATTAGGATACATGATAACTGTGATCCATATTCAACCGACTATAAACAGGAAACTATTCTTGAGGCAAGGATTATGTTTTCCATAATTCAAGTAGAGTGAAGGAAGATGTCCAAATCTATCGATAAAATAATTGTGGACATTTATATCCACGATTATTCTCACAAAGCTCAATTTAAGGCTACTAACCAGCAAACAAGTCCATTTCTAGAACATTGTCTAGACTCGAAAGCTCCATTCACATCGCACTGCGGAACGTATCCTCTCCCTTCCTTCTCGCTAACTACAAGAAGTTCTGCTAGAAGCTTCTGTTGAGTACACATTGTAACGTTGTGTGGAAGCACGCAATGTCTTCCGCATTCGCCACCATCGCAGCACTTCTGCATCGAAGGACATTCTAAATCGTGGGCACATGGTGTCCCACAGTCAAGATCTGATATTGATGTTGATGGAACTGGACAGTTTCCAGCTTTCTGGAGCTCTAACGACGCTGGACAGCAGACTCCATAGTCGTTTCCTGAAAACATTGGAAACGATTTATGATACTGTTTTTGTTACATAATGTATTTGCTTAGGATGCTGAATTATTTTTTCAACGTTATAGGACCAGTAATTTAAGTTGGTATGTTTGCAGCGTATCTTAATATTATTAATTGTAATTTTGTTTTATTAGTTTTAAAACGAGCAACACGTGAAGGATTGACACCCTATTACTGATTTGTATTTGACATTTAGTAGTCAATTCATTAGTAGTTTATTTATTTACATAGTAAATTAGGAATGAAAATGTTTATCAGCATTAATGACCATTTGGAAAGTCTACAATAGATAGTCTGCTTCTGTTTCTAATTTTAAGCTTCTTATACAAAATATTTCATATTTAGACGGAACAGAAACTTCATATCCGCAAGGCGATGAAGCGTATTGTATGTTAAGTGGCTGAAGTGTTGTCTCTGTATTGTGTTTGAATCTGTATGTCATTGTTCTGCTTTACACGTTCGTTTGATTAATTATGCCAACGCATGACAATACATATTAGCGTTGCCTAGGTATCGATAGTTATGGATCGATAGTTTAATTTGAAAACAAATCACAATATCGATAAGGCTATCGATATTGTAAACTTTCCATAATATCAAGACTACGTAATATCGTCAGTAAAAACAAACAAGCTGTTGATGAAGTGTTATACTATCGATAGTATATACAGAAAAACGCGAGTATTGATGGAGCGTTTTTTATCGATGGTATCTATAATATTGAAACGTCAATCTATCAGCTCTATCGATATTGTGACTAGTTTTTGAATGTACATTATTGAAAACTTATCGATAAATAACTCATCGATAATTAGAAAAAGCTGCTACAAATGTATGCCAAGAGTGTACCTGGTTCGACGAGACATCTATACAGCGGTGGACAGTTCGGCTTGCCAGGGTCCGTCCCGCACAGGAATGGTCGACTGGTTTCGGTTATCAGTATTGGTTCGCCGACTGGACAAATGTTCTGGAGACTTCTTCCTCGTTTGCCTAAAAAATGAAAGGTTCAAAAAAGATGCATTTTATTTAGTTTTTGCCTAGTTTTGATAATTTACATATCACTGTTCTCAATATTTCAAATGTTAAAGTTCTATGGCTTATTTCTTGTAACGTTTAGTTTATTCATATGGTGCTGATAATTGATATTGAAACATATTTATGGCATGGGATTGCTGTCTTGATAAGTACTTCATTTCTACTATAATGGAGAATACGCAAATCTATGTGACTATTATAAAATTGAATAGATTGTTTTTTGTTTTCTTGAACGCTTAAATATCTCGAATATTTTATTTTATTTTTCAATCTATACTAATCAGAGCTACGCGCGCTATTACTTTGTATCATGGGTTTTGTAATTGCTAAAATACATACATGTAGGTACAGGCGGACACGGTGGTCTCAAACAGGGTGTTTCCTCAAGTTGACACGACAGTTGCCCGGGACACGTGATGCTGGAGCAGGGGTCGCGACACTTGCACATCGGGCAGCCCTTAGCATCCAGCTCGAAGCCGAGCGGGCACAACATACGGCATGTGTGGGCCGCACACGCTGCCGTGCGGGTACAGTTGACCAGCCCTGCGGCCGGGGCGCGAGTACCTGGGACCTAAGTATCAAAATTTATGAAAAACTTAAAGAATGAATATTATGAAATCCGTTATATACATTGCTCAATCGATTTCTTAGTATTGTCTAAATTGACTCTCAAAAGGTACATATCTCAATTTGGCAAATGACTTGCTGAACGCGTAATATAACTGTGCCGCTCTGAAGAATGCTTAAACGACTTCGTAGTAATTAATGTTGGCTAAGATTGAGTCTCGATAACTTTCAATACATTCGTTATCTCTAAAAAATAATAACGACAGGGCTGGCAAAAACCTTCATTTTTTACAAAATATCTAAGTTATCCGTCGAAAATCGATGTTTTAATACTATCGATGTACTATTAATTTCAGACATCGATAGTATTAAAACATCGATAAAAATCATTTCCTTATTATTTTTATGTATGTATTTTTTTTACTTAAAGCAAGGCGTAAGGCATCGACTGTTATACACATTTTTCCAAATTTTCATTCTCTAAGTATGACTGAACCAGTTTTTAGGACTCGTGAACGTGCTATCCTTATTAGTAGTATTATATTTACAAATATACGTACCTCGAACCCTGCAGCATCAACACACCAGCAACTGCTGACAATTTCGTTGTCGCACTGTATTTCTTCGAACTCTCCATCGGAGACACGGCATCGTGGTGTTCTCAGGGAGCGAAGTGTCCCGCGCCCACCTCGGCTGTTCTCCGCAGCCAAAGCTCTTGAGATTCGTTCTGATGATAGCTTTACATTTTCACAACCTGGGGATTTTTTCATGGGAGTTTATTTAATTTTGATAAGACGGCATACAAAATAAATTTTATGCAGTAGTTAGTACTACGTGGTTTCGGTTAGGTATTTATAGTTTATCTAGGGAGATACCACTTTCATCTTAAATCACTTCAAATCCATCATGAAACAACTCTTGCGTTTCGAGGTTTACAGCTGGATACACTTATAAGCAAGGCGATTATTAGTCTCCAGGAGTAACTCCGTATCTACGTTCGACTTTAGTCATTTTTGCGGTTGTATGTTGATATCCACGGGCTTTAGCGAGTACTTAATATCCTGTATGCTCGTTTGCTACTTTTCGAACATCAAATTACTCCTATCTAAAGTCATTAGCAAGTAGTAGCAATCCCTTTTAAGGCCTACTGCTAGGCAAGGATCTCTTCGTAGAAGTGGGGAAAGTCTAGGTCTTTACCACGTCGTTCTAAAGCTTAGGTTAGTAAAACCGTTTAAATCGTTTTTCATACATTTTCAAACTGTCCATATTAGCCTCCGACAATGTTTAACGACTGCCTTCTATCGATAACAACAGGAATTGATTGTTTAACGTAACTTCTGAAGCATGGAAATACGAATGAAACTTAGCGAAGCAGCCACTTATCCACCTGTTTTTCTCTAAATGTTCAATTATTTATTAGACATTGCGTAAGTTTAAATTCTTTATTTCTTTAGAAAATAAGTAATCATTTAAGTGAAATAAAAAATATTTAAAGAAAAACAGTTAAGTTAAAAAGAAATAATACTTAAATCACTAAAAAGTAAGTAAGTAGTTCGTTAAATTAAAATTTAATTGATTAATCTAAATGTAACATGGAATATGGAGCATGGATGTAAGAACATTAGCCGCATTCTTGCATTGAATAGTGACGTAAATTCTTTTTGAAAGAGATGAACCAGCCCTTTTGTCTCTAGCAGCGTCGATCAAAGTACTCGTAATAATAATATTTGAGATTTTGTATACTCGTTCTTCCCACTCAAGTTAAGTGAGTTACGTAAGCGCCAAACAAAAAATTATTAATGTAAACAGAAGTCGTTGAGCACTCTTTTGTTTTGTAAACACCAGTGTCATTGCACCAGAGACGCTACAGCATTATGTCATAACTATTTTGTGCAATAACGTAGGCATATTGTTGGTACAAATTAAAATTAAAATATACTATTTAGGTACTTAATAATTGTCAAATTTACAATGTAAAAATCTGTTTATCGGTTTCGAGCACTCTTTTGGCTTCACGAGAGCTTACAAGCATTTTTAATTAAATTTCCGGAGTAATTTTATGAATACATGTCAATGAATTTAATTATTGTTATATTTTTATGTGAGAAGAGTAGCAAACAAGCATGCAAACTACCTGATGTTAAGTAGTCGCAGCCCATAAACATCCACGTAAAATCAAAAACATGACTGAAATCCTATATGAGCTCAAACTTAGATACGTTGCTACTCCTGAGGACTAAGATGGTCGCCTTGCTTCAAAGTGGAACACAAGTAATGTTTTACGGCCGATTATTTACTTACGAGTTTTCGGGAATACTTTTACGACAAGTTAATGAATTATATCATTATTATTATGTAAGATATTCTCTTTCTTGTCGGTTTTAGGCCGGTTTCATTATTTAACTTTTTTATATTTTAATTATGTGTCTGATTTTCACTTGTAAATAAATTATTACGATATTATTACGCGTATAGCGAATCACGTAATGTAACGTAACAAATATATAAAATATATAAAATTAATGCTTAAATATCTACCACTTTCTATTTCATGCCCAGTGTTGCATATAAATACAGTTTTTTTTAATTTATTTATGTAATTCTAAATATTATAAAACAAAGTCCTTTTCGCGTCTGTCTGTCATTTCATGACATAAACTCAAAAAGTACTGGACGGACTTTCTCACGATTTTCAACAACAGGTAGAGGTGATTCTTGGGAAGGTTTTGATGTGTAATAAGTCAAGTTTTTTTGTAAATTGGGCTTCAAATTAAATCGTTAAATTCAATATAGTAAATCAGTCGTCATACGAAACAGATGTTCCTAAATGTTCGTTTTTGCAACTAGATAATGACTGGATGCACGTATGAAAGAAAAACAATAAAAGTAAATATAATCTCTATTACCTGAGCGAAGCTGTGCCGGGTCGCTAGTAATCTATATACTTTTGAAAGGAATAACAATGATTATATTTACCAGTAAACAAAGGATCAACACAGGTTTGTCCGCATGCTGTTGGGCAGCAAATCTGCTCGCCACAATCATCGTCCGCGCTGCAAGGAGACGCGCGCGCTGGACACGCCGCCTCCGCCGGACATCGCCCCTTTAGCTCCGCGCTTGCTGTGACCAAACAACTTATTTTGATAATCTATCCATTCCTCCATTAATGCAACCCATTGTTGCTGTATCTCTTGATGCTGGACATCACCGTTCTCGGAAGTAACAGTTTTCGACATGATAAAACTTCATACTCCACTTTCAGGTTAAGTACAGCTTGGTACTTAAATAATCTATACAGAACCTAAGGCATAGCTAAATTTCGTCACTTTGTTTTTCTTTACTGTTTATCAATTTTATTTTAAAATTCTGTATTTACAAGAATGAAAATTTTAAAACGAATTATATGATTATAATTATTTTCAAATTATGATTAAATTTATCATGAAAAAACATCAAACTTTTGCCCTCAGTCTTTCTCGCGTGGAAGTCAATATTACGAAAAATCAATCTCAGTAACGTATAAAAAACGCTGCAGAAGCAAGCTATCTGATAAGTTTCAGGTTTCAAGGTTCAGCAGTTTCGTCAGCGTTGATCTCTATTCTGTCAGTCATCTGTTTATATATTACAGGTTATGAACTCAACTTATCCAAATGATTTGTTGAAGGGTTGCATATGGCGTACCAACTTGCTATTTTGCTCATTTGAAAATCTTTTTGCATTTCTTTTATGGAAAATAGAAAGTAAATATAAAACCAATTCTCAAATGAAAAAGAATCATACCGTGATGAAAGAACAACACACAAGCGCAGAGCAGTGCCGCCCTCACCGCACGCGATCCCATCGCTGCATCACACCCGCGAACACTGCAACAATGGAAATAAGATAAATATTAAAAATATTAAAACTAATTATTATAAAAGCCTAACC
>DWON01001894.1:0-22534 GCA_018251015.1 Phocides pigmalion okeechobee
AAAATCAAAATCCAAATAAAAATATTTTTATTCAAAGTAGATACATTGCAGAACCCTTTTTGAACGTCAATAAATTAACACCGACTCGTAAGGTGTTTCGTTTTGGAGAAGAGTCGGCGAAAGAAACTCCAAAATATCTTAAGAAAGACTTAGAATATAAACGAAATTAACCCAAAAAAAGTGAGTGTTTGTTGCTATTTGTTATCTGTGAGTACATTATTAAATGTGCATAATATAATAAATGTTTTAAAGGAAATAAATAAAAAAATAATCGTTATAGTTTTCGCGTCGCGTAGTTGGTCTATGTACAATTTTTATGTATATTAATTCATTAATATTCGCGGTAAAGAAGCACAAAAAAGTAAACAAGCAGACAATATTTCACCTGTATATAATAGTGAAAACCAATTCAAATTCAAATATTTTATTTTATTATACAGTATCTACATACACTTAATGGAAGTCAGTGTAAAATCAATACATCGTGTTACAAGGTAACGACGACGGTTACGATGTTAATACTATGCAATTTTTCAATTTCATAATTAAATATTGTATTGTGATGTGACAACATTATTTTGAAATGAAGTATATAAACAGTAAAATTAATTATATTTTTGTAATTCGTTAAAATGTTGAGCTTAGTACACTAAATACTTTGTTATAATATTTTAACGATAATATGGTGATTTTTGACACTGGCCACAGACAAGATAGGATTTAAGAAAAAATATAAAAAGGGCGGGAGTTTAAAGACAATACCGGTGCTCGTAACAAAATATTAAAACTAAATCTACGATTAAGACGATCTTTTAATGAAATATGAAAACGTAAACTAAGAAAAAGGTGATCATTTAATTGAAACAAGAACACAAGAATATGTACTCACAGTTACAACAAATCGAACCAATACGAAACCTCTATTGAATATTATAGGTACATAACAGCTAGAAGCAGAATAAGTCAAATTTTCCACGAGATTGTAAAAAGTACAGCCAAGTACGTTTTGGGACGAAAAAAGAAATCTAATTCGGGAACCTATCAAACTACATCTGACCGTCGCTAAACTTTCCGGGCTTGTGAAAATAAAACTTAGCTAAAACTTGGCAAATCGAGGGGCGAACAAATTGGCGGACGAAGGTGTTAGAGAAATGCGATCCAATGGTCTATGCTCACTGTATAGCACGGCATAATCTGTTTTCGATCCAGTGAATTTGAAATGAAATTATTGGATCGATTTTTTTTTATTTGTTGATGTATTACACATAACTGATATATTGATATTAAAAAAAATACGAAGTTGTCTACAGATCATAAGAAAAAAGCATGTATAGAATCCTACATCAAAAATCTTTGGAAAGAGTTAAATTCAAAATAATTTGGGTTGAAACATATTGATTAGCTATAGATAAGAGATATTGTAATTGTTTCTTGGTAACTGAGTTCGCAACAACTGTCATGGAGATTGAAATAACAATATATCGTCATTAGAGTTACGTGTTATAATACCGTGTGAAACGATTTTCCCCGGAAACATAGAAGGTGGTAGAGACGTTACAGCTTACCCGGGGCGGCACCACCGCCATCTTCATAACCACCAGGATAATAAGAGGCGACCATTAGTCCTCAAGAGTAGGAACGCATCCGCGTCCATCCTTAAATAGAACTTCTGTTCTATTTGAGATTGGACTTGGTTGTCCATGGGCTGCAGTTACCACTTAACATCAGGTGGCCTGCATGCTCGTTTCTTACTCTTTCACAATAAAAAAAAATATATGTACATGTCGGCATTTATTTATTTACTATTTAAAACGTCGTCGTACCATAAATAGTGCTAAAACACAGGTGGACTTATGCTAAAAGCATTGTCTACCAGCCAACCTTCGGGTTTAGAAATATATGTAGTTAAACGTTGTTTGTAATACTTCTCACTTAACAATTTCCCTGTGGCAACACTACTGTGTATTGCGCGACGCAACTCGCTTCAGCTTGTACACACCTGTGTTGTACTTAAAAATCTGTATGGCTTACGGGCGGACACAAGTGCCGTGTTTACGTCGGCGCTACAAGATCCTCTCTCCCGGCTCCCGTAATCCTGGCTCGATTAAAAACTGCGCTTGTTTGATACAAGATTAAGCACATTATATTAATTACAAACTGCTGCCCGCTTTGCTCATGTGGTCTCTAATTTTCAGGTTTTTCGAGATAATCTAATAGTAAAATTGACATATTTCGTATGTTTACATCAATTACAAAGCAACAAATACTGTTAAGTGAATCTTATTTAATATTCAGTGATCGTTTTATGCTATATGACTTGAATATATTAGTGCAAAGAGTACTGAAATCGGTCAAGCCGTTTGTAAGATTAGCACTCGCATACAGACAAACAGACAGAAATAGTAACACCTATTGTTTTGGGTTCTATTGTGAAATAAAGGTCTCTACTAATTGTTTTTCTTACTTGTCTTCCATGTAAAGACAGCAATCATTTACCATTTTATTATTTGTGTAGATAATAATTTCCGTTCTCTTAAAATTCACGGGAACAAAGTCGCGTAAAAAACTAGTTCCGTATTTTAATCAGAGGGTGTTCTGAGTTTTTATATAAAGCAGCTGACAGACAGGTGTTATCGCGCGTGGCACTCGCCCGTGTGCAGTGCACCTTACCGACTGGACAAAGCCATACTTTGGTTTTAAAAACGCATCATTTTGTTAAGTCATGGTTATAATTGTTCATATTTAGTAGCAAAACGTATTTCGAGGATCATTTCTAAATAGTGTGGTTGCCGGATACACACTATTGGAGGCGACCATCTTAGTTCTCAAGAGTAGGAACGCATCCGCGTCCATTTTTAAATAGAACTTCTGTTTTATTTGAGATTGGAGTGGTTGTCCATGGGTCGCAGGGACCACTTAACATCAGGCAGCCTGCATGCCCGTTTCGTACCCTTTTGCAATTAAAAAAAAAACTTATTGGATTTTGAAAAATTGAATAACTGTTTGCATCAAAAAGTATAAACCGTATCTATAAAGATACAGACGATAAATAATAACATATACTTGTAAATTACGATCGTAATTAAACACGAGAAACCTTGGTAGCCGATTTAAAAGTACTTAACACCATCTTGTCACTCTCACTTTTACATTTGCACGTCGTGACAAACAAATATTGGTATTTGTATTACAACATCGTTACTAGAGTAACAAACGAGCGTGCAGCCCACCTGTCGTTAATCCATCCATCAGCCTATACATGTCCATTGCTGGACATAGGCGTCCCCCAGGCGCCGCCACCCTGACCGGTCCGTGCCTGCATCCAGCACTTACCCGCTACCTTTATCAGATAGTCGGTCCATCGGGTTGGGGATGCCCTGTGCACCTTTTGCCTATACGTGGTGGCCTGTCGTTAATGGCCGGTGCAAATCCACATCGATAAATGATATGATTATAATCCTGGGAATGTACTAACGTCGTCCTTACTATTACTTGTATGTTTTTCATTTGTATAATGTATTTATTATAAACGTATTAAAGTTATTAAATGAGATTTCATATATATTTACTAGCGACCCGGCCCAGCTTCGCTCGGATAGTAGAGTTTATATTTACTTACATTATTTTTCTATCATACATGCATCCCGTCATTATCTAGTTGCAAAAAATAACAATTTGAAACATCTATTTCGAACGACGGCTTAGTTACTATATTGATATTAGGTACTTAATTTACGCCCAATTTAAAAAAAAAAACTTAGCTTATTATGCACCAACCCCTTTTTCAGGAATCACTCTACCTGTTGTTGAAAACTGTGAGATGAACCGTCCAGTTCTTTTTGAGTTTATCACGAGCAGATAGACAGACACGACGGGGAACGTCGTTTTGTACCATATAACGCAAGAGATCGTTTTAAAGAATATTTCTACGTGAACAAGTTTGAGAGTTAAGAAATCAGATATTAATTACGAAACCATCGTTAAAACTCGAGGCATCGTGAGAACATCAGATGCATATTAATTTTATATACATACTAACTCTGCCCCGCTGTTTTAATTGCGTTTAATATTTGTTGCTTGCAAGGAATGTAACGTGATGTAGAAAAGTCTAAAACCTTCTTCAATAAATGGGGTATGAAAATTAAAAATGTTTTTCTTAACATCATTATCTACCGTAAAGCATTACTTGTGTTCCGGTAGGTGTGGTTGCCGGCTACACTTTGAAGCGAGGCGACCATCTTCGTACTCAGGAGTAGCAACGTATCTATGTTAGAGCTCAGATAGGATTTCGGTCGTGTTTGTGGTTGTACGTGGATGTCTAGGGGCTGCGACTATTTAACATCAGGTCGTTTGCATATTCATTTGCTTTCAAACAAAACAAAAATGTTCTTTATCTTTAAGATATAGGTATGTATATGGTGGTGAGTAGACTTCAGTATCACCATGAATTATTAACTGTTTGACTGCTAGGAATGGACATCATCTGAGAACGTGACGGATTACTTCCTAGTTTACCAAGTTAGAAAAATGCACAGTGGTAGATTTCATACTATGTATTTGATAACTTTGTAGAGAACTCTCAGACCAAGAGTATATACTATTCGTATATGCATATAACTGAAATAATCAGATACCCAAGGATAACATAATTATGTCAGTAGGTCATATCAGTATTTGTAAAAACGTATTATTTAGTTAAATGTAGATAAAACATTAAGATTGATGTCAAAAATGTAGAGACAAAATACAGGACGAATTCAATAAATCTTACAAAGATTTACCTCACAATTGCTTATGAATGATGACCTCAGCTCAATGGGTATTTAATTTAAAATTTACAAACAGTACAATCTCCAAGCTTCTGTTTACAAACTTCAACTAAATTGTTTACATAGTTCATTATTCGGCTCGTTTGTTTGTTTCGATCGAAACGTTAGGCGTTTGTTTAAGGTTTGGGCAATTGTCCTCGACTGTCAGTCGGGGTAAGTTTGGTCGATGTCTCCGGTGGTTGGCGAGTGCACCCTGCACCGGTTTGATTGATATAATTACGTGCAGGTAGTGAGCGGCGAGGGGAGTCGTTCGCGGCCAGTCGAGTTCCGACCGTCGCGCGTTGCGTTCGTATCGTGTGTAAGCGCATAGAAAACCGGCCCGAATGCCGGAGAACCAGTCGGCGGGATGGCGGCTCGCGGCGTGAGAGCTGCGCTATGTTGAAGCATGCACAGCGGCCGCCAGCGGCTAACGATGCCGACCATCGCTACCAGAACATGCCGCGGCGGCCGCACCACCATCTGCCGCACAACGTCTCCACCTTAGAATCCACCAAACATTCCGTGGGGGGCACTTCGGCCAGCGTCAGCCCCGGCGCTCAGCCACCGACCACCGCTCCCGTGTCTGTCGTCGCTCCGATACCAATCGCGTCTCCACCGAAGTTGGCTAATGGGAACGCAACGGGACTCCAGCCGGCGAGACCGGCTCCGAGCAGAGCTCGGGCCACGCGGGCGGCCACCGAGGAAGCGCTGACATCGTTAGCATTGTTGTGTCTCGTTAGTTTACTACTCGCTCTCCTCGCGCTGTTGTTTCTCCTGAAGATATCGGCTCCCGCGTCTAGTGCTCCCGAAGAGTTCGCAGTGGTGTACGAAGTGACGTTAGCGTTGTGCGCGTTGACACTCTCGTTGAATCTCTGCTGTCTCCTCGTGTGTGCAATCCAGTTCCTGTTCGCGGTGAAGCTGGTGCACTCCCCGTCGGCGCCGAACGGCCGGTGAGTGCAAATCAATCAGTCCCTCCGCGGCCTCGCGTCTTATCCGTTAAAAATACCTCGGAACCGGTTCCGCTGATTACGTTCCAGTACGTTAGGATACAATAAAAAGATACCGTGTAGGTTACCGCATAATTTAAATATTTGAGTTTACATTGCCACATGCAAGTGCGATGACGAAAGTTTAATTCGTTTGCAAGGTTTTGTATCTCGACTCGCCTTAATCGAGTTTATTCGTAATTAATTATGGTTAGTTATTTGTAACTGTTTTCCTTCGTGCTTATTCGCGTTGTAGAGTCTCGGTTTTAAATTCTTTATTACCGGTTTCTGATACATCCACATGTTCTATCGATGGCGTCGACCAGGTTTTATCAGTTTCTATACATATGGGTACGTGTGTGGTAGGCAGGTGGTAACGGTCCCCTCTGTCGGTTATTTGTGAATGGTCCGATAAAAAATGTTCCGTGTTCAACGGTTGATAATGATAACAATTCTCGCACGCTTCCATATTATTGTCTGATTGTTTTTATTGTTTTCCGATCCGTAACCATTCCATAGCGCCGTATTGGTTGCAATACCGTTTAATAGATTCAGTTAATTATAAATAGGTTTACGGTTACCGATATCACGTTTCTTATTATTTATATACTTTTTTTGAACGTATTCGTTTTTCCAATTGTAATTCTTAAACACGTATAATGTTTTTTTTAGTTATAAACAATTATTCAAATGTTACGTTATCTTACGTCCATGGGGTCAGATTATCAAAAAAATAAACAATTAATTTGATCAAATTTAAGCATTTGATCGATGCAGCTGGGACAAGACGGCCGGTTAATTTCTTGCGCAAAAGACGACCGTTTCATTTCTTGATCAGAGAATTACGATCGATATTCAAAGAGGGAATTTGGCTACCGCTTTTGGGCATCCCATAACTGTAAAACAAGTTATCCAAAATATTTCTTTTTTTATGATTAGTTTTACGTTATGCCATGTTACAGTTGTAATTATTGTTATAAATAAAAATAATGTTTCTTCTTAAGATTGTGTACTTTCCGTTTTTTGCTGCTAAGTAAAAAACAGCATGAAAAAAAGAAATAAAGAAAAAAGCCTTCTATTACTATATGCCTCGCGGGTCGTTACTAGTGAGAACTGAACTTAATTTATGAATTTATTACCATAGTGGAAATTGAAAGCAACTGTTTTACGATTAAAAGACAATAAAAAAATCATTATCGCAGTCTGGCGAATAGGTGTGTATAAAGGGAACGGTGTTAGCTATTAGTAACAGATAACTGGCCTCAGAACCGAGCCAGCGCCTTCCGCATCGCTTGGGTACCAGGGCGACCATGATACAAGAACTTTGTCTAGTCTAGATGCATTTATTTAATTAATTCACACCAACAGCATAACACAGTATATCGCTACTTCAAAACAAAATGGCCACAACGCGAATAGACTAATTTTACAGGAGAGCCATTTAAAGCCATTTTCAAAATCAGTTCTTGTATAATTGCTCTGTAATTTTAAAACTGATAAATAGGTGTTATAGACTGTTAGAAAGATATTTTTATTCTTCTTTTAATGATCGATTCGGATACGTGAACGAAAAAATTTGAATTTTTACAATAAAAAGGATTTTGAATATTTTAGATTTGTGGCCCTTTTGTTTTAAAGTAGCGATATGTTTAAGTTATTTCATCGTCGATTTGCGATGATAGTGTGTAATTTTGAGATATAGTTGTGCATTTTTTAAACGTGGTTATGGCGTATAGATTATTCGATAACTTATAACCTTTGTGTGAATCATTGTAATATAATTTGATCTAAAACATGCTCTAACAAAATAATCTTATATTTAAGTTACAATCAGTGAAAAGTTTAAAAAACTTATGTAGCATTACGTTTTAAAATTGTCACACTGTCTGTATTCTAATTATAGGCGTGTACAATACTTACTTAACACTAGACTAGATTATAATAAAAGTCTAACTATAGTGCTAAGAACGCTTCCCCCTGAATACCAATCGCAATTCTCTGCGCGGCATATGCACCAGCCCTCTCGCGATCACCATCGTGGATAAAAAGTGGAACTGATTGTATGATTTATTTTCGGTTCTCCGATCCCACAGACCAAAGGTTTCAAAGCCAGGCAGATTAACTATCCTAGTTTGAATCTCTGTTCAAAATAATTATTGAAACAAATTACCATCACAGTCAGTAATTAAATATTACGTGCAGATTTATGGTTTTCGTGTTTATAATTTTTTTTAATTACATTGTGAGTAACGTAGCACTGAAGCAAGCAGGCAACCTGATTTTAAATTGTCACTGTAGACGATGGACATCCATATACAAGCTCGAACAGGACTAAAATCCTAACTGAGTTTGTCTGCAGAATTATTGCTACTCCTGAGGGCTAAGATGATTAGCCTCAGTTTAAATTTTAGCTGTGAATCACACCTCTTAAAGCAAAAGAAGCAAAACGGTTGCTCTAGTTAAAAAATACAAATCCAAAGCAATAAATTTGATGATGTAAGTCAAATTAGACAAAACTTGGAATTCATTTCAATTAAAATATATACTAAAAGTGGGCAAAAAACTTAAACAAAGTAAACGTAAATCAAATTTATCTTTATATATTTAATTCTTGTGTGTATTTGTATGTCACTAAACTCCTAAACGGCCGACTTTCATGAAATTCTTTGGGTGTCTTCAGTTGGATCTAAGAATGGTTTAGGTTCACAATTAAACCCAATAGATGGAGCTACACTAAGATGCAAAGATAACTTTTATGGTGATAGCTTGAGTAAAGCAGCGCCAGGTATAGATTGAAAAAAGATTTTTGTTCAAACCAGGAGAACGTCTGCTGGGATCACTAGTATGTATATATATATATATATATATATCAACCACAACTTCATTCCTTATTCCCTCTATATCCACTTCAGTACATGATATGCGACAACCCTAGGTATTTGCACTGTGACCGCATACCGCGGGGAGTACTAGGACACACACAGATAGAATACGTATAAGTATAACACAGACTATAAAATAGTGCGATTCTTTGTCTTTGTAATGTCGCAGAACGCCTATAGCTTATCTATGAAACAAATATATTCGAGAGTAACTAACCTAGGAATATAATTGACTTGTATTCATTAATGTAGGCATAACTCTATGGTTATGCGACTAAGCAAATACCAGTATAAATTATAATTGAATGTACTATCAATAGATAACAAATAAATAAAGTATAATACTACAAAAATTAATATGTACTACTTCTGACAGTATATATTGGTTTTATTGTGCCAACTTTTCTTTTTAGGGTTATAATGTCAAACTCAAATGTCAAAATCATAGTGTCATAAACCTATCTATAACACGATTACTATTACTACGTGTAACAGCTGATCGTTGTTTGAATTTTTAAATCAGTTATT
Source organism: Phocides pigmalion okeechobee (assembly GCA_018251015.1). Taxonomy (NCBI): domain Eukaryota; kingdom Metazoa; phylum Arthropoda; class Insecta; order Lepidoptera; family Hesperiidae; genus Phocides; species Phocides pigmalion. The sequence continues at coordinate 9,205 of DWON01001894.1, forward strand.
ACGGTAGAGTAAATTATGTTAATACCGAAATATTGACTGAGTTATTTGTAACATAATTACAATTTCCACACGTTTATTTTAATTCCTCGGTTCAGATATTCCGTTCGACCTCCAAATGATCTCCCAAAACTCTTCAAATTCCCGCCAATTGCCCTCAATGTGGCCAAATTTAGAAAATAAAATATCTACTGACGTCATCAGTATGACCAGTGCAAAAAAATCAGCAAACAATTAAAATGCCTAATCCATAAGATATTAAATAAATAAAATGATTTTAAAATTCCCAAGACCTTACAATACAAAGAACTTCTGGAATTATTAATTGTTAAAATAGAAATATTTAAAATTCTCCAACATTTCCTACTGGAATGTATTGTAAGAACGACTTGTACGCGATCAAAGTCGCGGGCATAAGGTAGTAGAGCATAAAGCGTTTTAAAGATCAAGTTTTCAAATTGATACCAAATCACAACAGGTACAGTAACCGGTCCTCTTCCGATCGCCTGACCTTAAGCGCTACGTGTAAATTAAAACTGTCATTGAGCATTCATTTATATTGCGGATTGCAAACGATTTAATAAGTCACTAATTTATATTTATGCGGTTGTGAAGTGCGAATTATATTTTTCAAATTAGTCGGTCTAATTTACCTATACTAGCTGTTGCCTGTCACGTCATCGGTGGTAGGTACTATGCTACACCAATCGCCCGCAAACTTCTTTACCTTTGCATGGTAATTGCTTAGCTCTTAACACTTTGATTGCGGTGCTATATCAGATTGAGTCAGCGTTGTGGGAGGCAGACTAAACTGGAGCTGTAGTCTCTAGACTGAAAATGCGCGGACTATTGTATGTTATAGCATCTGTATGTCATCTACGAATGTACAGACAGAACACAAGTGCTGTGTTATATAAATATCCTGTTATGAAATAAAAATTGCTTTGACCATTTCAAAATCCCGCCTAATTGCTAAACGAAAAACATTTAGAATTTAATTTTCTTTTTAACGTGAATTAATGATGGAAATAATCATTCATAATGACTGTTAAATATCTAGGTAATGATTAAACAAATCAATTTGGAAAGAAAAACTGTCTGTTTGTTGGTAGAAAAACTCTTGTATACGCTTACAGATTTTGCTATATAGCGTTAATTAAAAATTCTTCGAATCAGTCAAAAGTGTAGAATGGAGGAAACGTACACAAAATTTCGTTTATATTATTTTGCTTGCAAGACGTTACATAATTCGTGTTAATTTTGTAAAACCCACTCATTATTTATGTTATTGTTACGTAAGCAATACGACGCAGTGATAGCCTAGTTATTAGTATCTTAGCCTCTCGGTTCAGGGTTCGAGTCTCAAGCACGCTCTTCAAAGTTATGCGCATATTAGAAATTACTTATCACTTGCTTTAACAATTAACACTCTCTCTGCGGGATACAAGACTGCTGTGTATTGTACACACCTGTGTTGTACGGGCGAACACAAGTGTTGTATTTACGTCGGCGCTACAAGACTGCGAGCGGAAACGTCTGCGTATTCGTAAATGATGGACGGATGTTAAAAATATACATTTCCGTGAATTGTCGGCGCATCTCCAGTCTATAGAAAACAGTTCCAGTTTAGTGCCGCCTCCACCGCCGCCGACCATAAACACGATCGAAATTCTATCTGCTCGAACGTAAATACGTTGCTACTCCTGAGGACTAAGATAGACGCCTCGCTTTAAAGAGTAGCCGGCAAATGCACCTCTCCAACCGAAACAAAAGTAATGTTTAAAAGCGGATTATGAGTGCGGCTATGGTACCTCCCGAGTCAAACTATAGTTAGCCCACCTTTAATCCTGTCTGGGAGAAACAACCGGCGGAAAAACTCTCGGCGTTATTTTTTTTACTAATGTAATACGAGAAAGCGCAATTTTAATTCCATTAATGTTTTATGTGAAACCGCGTAGACATTCCCATAAATTCATAGTTAAGAAACTAACTAGGTACGTAACGAGCTGCAATATATAATTTACTTCCTCTAATTTTGATTTAATGGACACATAGATTAGTTTCTAGGAAAGCATATTACAGATAATAAATTATTATTTTACTCTATGTTAATTAACATACAGATAATTATTTTGCCTATCTTACGGATTAAAAACATCTTAATAAATTATTATTTTTACACGACTATTGTGATTTTCATGTTCTTCCAGTTTATTTTTCTCATAGAGTGGAATGACACGGGAACAGAAATTCTTTTCCTCAGTCGGCGTATGTTGAATCCCTCGCTACTCCCAGGATTCTACTTTAGAATCTCTTGTTAACTCGAGATTCTACTCTACAATCCATCTCTGCTCAGGATTCAAAATAGCAACCTCGACGTAAAAGTAGTACTTTGCTACCGTATGACACAAAATACTTTTAAATTTTTACGTTTTTAGCAAAACACGTGTTGGTCGTAATATGTACAGTGGCATATATTTTTACACTCCTTACTTTTTCCTACCTTCTTAGTGCATGCATCTATAAATATTATAAAACAAAGTCCCCCGGCGCGTCTGTCTGCCTGTTCGGGATAAACTCAAAAAGTACTGGACGGATTTTGTCATAATTGTCAACAACAGGCAGAGTGATTCCTGAGGAAGGTTTTGGTGCTTAATAATTTAGTTTTTTTTTGTAAATTAGGCAAAATTAAATAGTTAAATTCAATATAATAAATCAGTCTTTGTCTGGATGCATGTATGAAAGAACAATATTGTAAGTAAATAGTGATTCCTGAGGAAGGTTTTGGTGCATAATAAGATAAGTTGTTTTTTGTAAATTGGGCAAAATTAAAGTCAATTAGTCGTTGTCTGGATGCGTATATGAAAGAACAATATAAACTTTAACACCCGAGCGAAGCTTGGCCGGGTCGCTAGATGGTGGTAGCAGATTGTTGCAAAGTAGTTTATCGTAACTTAACAATCAATTTTTATATGTTGTTAATTATAAAAAAACATATGCAAGCAACCACAACTTTCTGCCATAAACTAAAAGCTATACTCGTATCTGTTACGTCGTAATATCGTCGCCATTTTTGCGTTTAATAACACTTATTTTTATCGACAACCGTAGATGGGTGCTGCAGTGTTGTGTAAGGTTAACCGCAACTGGATATTGTTTCATTGTGAAATATACAAAGAATAATAAATAATCACGGTCAAATTTAATTTCAGCATCGTACTTACTTTTCTGAACAAGGTTTTACGTTTTGCGTAGATCAATGGTAGCGAAGTGAAGTGAAACTGGCTTTAATGGGTGACCATTAGTAGCGAAGATTCATGCGTGTTTTAATGATTCGGAATGCACGTTAAGCAATTAAAATGAAAATAAAAGTATTTTGCTCTGAGTACATTTAAATAACTCTTCTTAAACGTTAATGAACTACTATCGATGCGTGAATTGTTTCGTTTAAAAGAAGAGACGGCGGAAGAAACTTTAAAACACACGACTTTTCCATCCATCCTTGTTATCGTGAATAGATGGCAGTAGTCGAACCTTGTCAGACATCCTATCTTATAATTAATGATGAGTGGTTTAATAAACGAAGTTCTTTAATTTCTTTTGTTACGGAAGCAAAACCTTTCAAAGGTATCCGGGAACGTGGAACCAATTCCGAGTTTCCCCACCCACTAAAATCCCTGGATGGACTTCGTCTGATATTGTAGAAACCACCAGGATCACTATATCCACGTAACCTACCAGGGACTCTAATCCACGTTGTCTAGCTACACCACCAGGGTCTCTACATCCACGTAACCTACCAGGTTCTCTAATCCACATTGTCTAGCTGGGTTCAGTCGGGCACTTCTGGGGATCTTTCTTGTTCTACGGGCACCATTGTCCTACTCCGGCTTAGGGCAACTTATACCGACCTCTGTCACAGCATCGTTACGTCGGAAAGGCTCGAACTCCTACTCTTTCCGCCCCCTATAGCCTAAATCTCCTTTTAGAGACCTCTTACATCAGGCAGGAGATACCTTACCTTACTTATAGATTCTGGTCCTGAGCTTGATCTTAAAAGAACAAAATATATATATCTTCAATCGTGTTTGTGGTAGTACCTGGATGTCTAAGGGCTGCGACTTAACATCAGGTGGTTTGCATGCTCGTTTGCTACTATTCTCAATAACAAAACCTACCTGTCTTTTATACGAAGTATTTGGAAACAATGTAAAGTGTAAAAGGCACGACTAACCTAATACGCGTGAAGAATTTTATATGGTTTTGTTTTAATAGTGGAATGTAACTGTGATTACGTTGAATGCATTTAAATTTTACCTCAATACGGTGTTTTAGGCGTTTCGTTCTGTTATTTTATTTGTTTCCACTAGCTATAGTAGGTTATGCACCTTTTTCGAATACAAATTTAAGCTGGCAGATCCAGATTAGACCATGTACAGTGAGTACAACACTTAATTACTTTAATAATTAATAGATTCTTTACAAAACGGTTTTTGTACTTTATCTCTAAATATTATAAAATAAAGACCCCCGTCGTGTTTGTCTGTCTGTTCATGAAAATTCAAATGTACTGGACGGATTTTTTCAGTTTTCAACAGGTAGAGTAATTCCTGAGGAAAGTTTTGGTTCATAATAAGTTTTTTTTTTGTAAATTGAGCGAGACATTAAGTAGTTAAATTCAATGTAGTAAATCAGTCGTGGTAGAAGTAGATGTTTTGTAATTGTTAGGTTTGTAGGAAGTTGAGCCGGTTCGCTAGTAAACTATAAGTGATTCGTAAGATGTCTCGTTTATATTTCCGCGGTGAATGTTCCCGATATCTGAGGGTGTATCATGACTTTCGACCACCTTATGGAGGAATCTGCGGGTGGTGGACTTTAGACAGTTTGCCGTCTGATCTGTACTAAGTCTAAGATGGCGTCACATAACATCTCGCGTGGGCGACTCATGGTGGTAACAGTGGGATCTACCAGGGCATGACGGTGGGCTGATGCTTGTCAAAGTAGCTGTCTCATAGTGATCCGGTTTCCTCAGGAATTAGATGATTCGCGTAGCACAGCGATGACACGCGGAAAGTTCTGGGTTAAATTCTCGGTCAAACATACATCTGACTGATTGTTTTAGATTTCAGTTCCGGGTCTGTGTATTTGTGTGCGCATCTTGTATATGTCCATTCCGCCCATAACTCAGGATAACGTAATGTGTAAAACGTTATAAGGAATTCAGAAAAGTAAGAAAAGGGTGTTTTTTAGTCGGTAAAAGTCTGAAATATCCCTTCGTTTCAACTCTGGCCGAAATGTATTCTTAAAAAAGAAAAAGGGTGTTATGTTTCGAAGAAGGGACGTCCAAGAAACTCCTAAAAACTCACTAAAGTAACCTAAAATAGTGGTAGTAAAATATGACGCGTTTTCCTACTATCCCGCACTTCCGCGTGACGAAAGCAAGTCATCTTGGAGTAAACATTCATGCAACTGTTTACACTAATACCCGGGGAAATGGGTCGACCGCATTACCGCGTTACGGGGAATGTAATACGCTGCTAATTTGGATAATACGGAAATATTACTTTACTCACAGATAATACGATATAAAAGGGACTATAGTTCGACCGGGGAGGTACCACCGCCACCCTCATTATCGTCACATCATTTCTGATACCCACACATTTAAACCCCGTATTGTAAATGTTGCCAATTAAAGAATTTAAAAGTGCAACTAATAAATATAAAGTTTCATTCGTTAGAATTGATAAATATTATAACAATCAATATAAAACAAAGTCGCTCCCCGACGTCTGTACGCTTAGATCTTTAAAACTGCAGTACAGATTTTAATGCGGTTTTCGTCAATAGACAGAGTGATTCAAAAGAAAGGTTTATTTGTATAATACTTGCATATTATAGTAGAGAAAAGCTGACAATTTCAAAGATTTGTAATGTGATGTCGTAAATGCAACTGTGCGAAACTGAGGCTAGAAGCTGATGTAGTCATAAACCCAGTTTTGTTTTAGAAGAGTAGCAAACGAGCATGCAAACCACCTGATGTTAAGTAGTCGCAGCCCATAGATATCCACGTACAACAAGAAACACGACTGAAATCCTGTCTGAGCTCGAATGTAGATACGTTGCTACTCTTGAGGACTGAGATGGTCGTCTCGGTTCAAAGTGTAGCCGGCGACCGCACCTCTCCAACCGAAACACAAGTAATGCTTTACGGCGGATTATGAGGGCAGGAGGAGGGAAACACAAATAATGCTTACGGATTATGAGAGCGGAGGAGGGATTTATCTCACAATAATGGAACAAAGTGTGATGTGGCACAGATAATTATAAATAAGACAATAAATTCACTTAATCTGTTTTATCAGCGTGTATTGCATATATTGTGTTATTATTAAACGTAACTCTACTGCGGTCGATAAAACGAGATGCGGTATATGAATCTCGTTTGAGAAATGATAGATTTTTGAACATAGTAAAAATATGTTTATAGATATATGTACCTATGCTTTTACAAATAAATATGATTTAATTTGATTTTACATCGCAATTTTTTTCTTATTTATACTTTTTTAGTTGTTTTTTTTATAAAAGCGTGTTTTTGAGTTTTTTTAACTATTATTTATTTTTCATTTTTTTCATATGATTGCATTGTCATCCGTCCTTGATAATGAAAATTATGCCCAAAGAATCCGTTACATACATACACGTACATACATCCCAAGCCAATAAAAGCGTGTTAAAAAGGTTTTTTTCTTAATACATCAAAACGGAAATCTTTATGAATACGTAAATTGCGGTGGATTTTTAAATTTACCATAAGTAAAGTTTTAATTTTTTTTATATAAATTAAGGCTATACGAACATGCAGTTCATTTGATAGTAACTATTGGTGGTTGGTTGGTAAGTTCATAAGTTCATAAAGATAGGGAGTCTCCTTTTGATGCCTGTCACACATATTTTGCTACTCACGAGGAGTAAGTTAGTCGCTTATTTGTTAAGCCGGTAACCATACTTTTCTATCAAACCGCATTATTTTCAAAGAAACGAATTGATGATGCAATTTATTTACAAAATATATCGCTCCAACTGACTGCGGTGCGGTCGTATATTACATCGAGTCTGCGTTGCGGGAGGCAGCACTGAACTAGAGCTGTTTTCTTAGCTGAAATGCGTCGACAATTCACAGAAATGTTGCATATTTTAGCATGCATATAAAATTTACGAATACATAGACGTTGTTTCCGCTCGCAATACTGTAGCGCCGATGTAAATACTTGTGTTCGCTCGTAATCCATACAAAGTCACAGAGAAATTGTTAATTTGCTTTAGACACATTTTTTTTACACTAAGCATAAATGAAACGTCTGCATTCTAAATATTCAAAAATCGCAAGCGACAAAGTGATTTATCGCTTGCGACTTTTTCTATTATAGTTCTTCGGTTCTCGACAATGAAACAAGTTCCTTAATCCTGGCTGAAGCAATGGGACCGTGTCATACAAATGCTGGGAACCTTGTAATGTGGCATTGTTTTAATTATGAATACATGGATCTGTACCTCAGATATAATTTAAGTCTTAATTAATTAATGAGATGTATCGTAATGTCAATGTTGAGCAACATCAATATTACAGAATCCAAAATTTAATATTGATGAAATGTTTCAAATTCAAATCTCAAATATTTTATTTCATCGTAAGGTATTTACATACACTTAATGAACGTCAAGGGTATAATGTAAAATCTGTACATAGGCTTTGAGTGCCTGTTGGATTAAAGTAAAAATATGAAAACATTTATATATATATATATGTATATATGCTTTCATTCAATTATTTCTATGAAAGCATTTATTTATGTATATATACGGTCACAAATACGGTCGAAATCCTATCTGAGCTCGAACGTAGATACGTTGATAGTCCTGAGGACTATGGTCCCCTCGCTTCAAAGTGTAGCCGGCAACCATACCTTTCCAACCGAAACACAAGTAATACTTTACAGCGGATTATGAGAGCACGGTGGTACCTCCCCGGTACAACTATAGTTCTCCTACCTTTGACGATATTATAAACTATATGTTATAAATTTTCACAAATTATTTTTAAAGCTTAAATATAATAAAAAATCAATACAGAAGGTTGTGTGTACGTAATCGATCCCACAATCTTTGATCCATTGTGAACAAACGGATCCGGTCCTTTTTATTGGGTTGTGGGAACATATCCAACCATTTAAAAACTCTTAACACTTCGACTGCGGCGCGGATATATTTAAATGATCGGGTCAGTATTGGAGGCGAGCTGAAGCTTATTTGATAGACTGAATATACGCCGAAAAATGACTGAAGTATGGTATTTTCAGCGTCTGTGTATCATCTACGAATACACAGACGTAATGTCCGTCCCCAGTCTTGTACCGCCGACGGAAACACAGAATAATTGTTCGCCCGTAATCCATAGTTTGTCCGTATAACACAGGTGTATAGGAGCCGCAAGCGCGTCGCGCCCAGAATTACACAGCAGTGTTGTAGCCGCAGGGAAAGTGTTAACATTGTGTTGCTCGTTTACTTTTAACTACTTTCACGAAAATGCATATTTCATACAGATTTTACATCAAAAACATTTATTTTGAAATGACTGGTGCCAATACACTCCATAATATCAATGCTTATAAATGCCTAGATTTCAAACAATCGCTCAATCAAATGTAAATTAATACGAAATCAATTTTTAAAATGTCAAAATCTAATATTAGTTAATAGTGGCGTTGCAATCATAAGCACTAGTAGCCATGTTTGCCGAGCGTCTGCTCCACTTCCTTCACGTACTTCTCTGGTACCTTCTGCTGTCTCATCGCTGATACCTGGAAGAGAATAATACAATTTTAAGGTAGAACTGTAGTTCGACCGGGGAGTACCACCGCCGCCCTCATAATCCGCCGTAAAGCATTACTTTTGTGTGGCTACACTTAGAAGCGAGGAGATCATCTTAGTCCTCAGGAATAGCAACGTATCTACGTTCGAGCTCAGATAGGATTTCGTTGTACGTGGATATCTAAGGGTTGCGACTATTTAACATCAGGTGCTTTGCATGCTCGTTTGCTACTCTTCTCCCATAAAAAAAAACAGAATAATATTGCAACACATCATACATCTAGAATTATAACCACCAAACAGAAATTCTCAAGTTTTGGGAAAAGCAAAATAAAGACAAGCAAAAAAATTTCTCTGAAACAACAATAATTAGTGTACTTTTGGTAACAATAATTAGTGTACTTTTGGATATTCATACTATTTAACACTGTCCCTGCGGCGCACAAGACTGCGGTGTATTACGAGGTGTAACGCGCTTGCGGCTTGTACACGCCCGTTGTGTACGTACTAATCTGTATGGATTACGGTCGAATACATGCTGCAACGCACAAAAACTCACCGACTGCTTTGGTACAATTATAAATAATCAACACCGGCTTTTGTAGTTTTATTGTACAGAGAATTACTGCGTAGAATATGGAATAAATGCGATATTGTTTGTTTTCATTTAACTGTTTCGTTCTGCTTTTAAATATACATGTACATAATATGTCGGAGCGAAACTGCATATTTAAGACGACGCGTTGCCGGAAATGTTGTTTTATTAGTCGTTTAAGCCAAATCTAGAATTGTTAAAAGTGTTTTACCGATCGTAAAAAGTTATGTACCTCCACCCAATTTTGTTATAAAAGTCCGAACGCCCGCAGGTAGTTATCATTCTCGCTCAAGCCGTCGCAAAGTTCGGATCTCTCTGCGACAACGTTACGCTGCCGGAGCAATATACGAAGATAAATCAAGTTTTCTTTTGAATATCTGAACATGAGTCGTCAAGTCAACAATTGTGACGTTAGCTATGCTTACGTCACGTTTTCTCTCCGACATATATTATTGTGTGTCTGTATTAAAGGACAGCTAGTGTGACGCTTACACATGTATTTACGTTTACGCTACAAGACTGCTGGCGGACATTACGTCTGTATTCTTAGAAGTTACACGAATGCTGCTAAACACGAACAGGTGTGTGACTTATTGGCGCATTTCTAGTCTAGAAAAAACATCTCGTGTCTAGTTCGGCCGTTCACGTGATTTGATATAAGTTCCGCATTCAAAGTGTTAACTGTGTATTAACTGATAGAATATGATTACAAACCTTGCACTTGATGACTTTCCTCTCGTACTTGTCCTGCTGCTCTTGCTCCATGCGCAACGCGACACCCTCATTGTGGATCTTCTCTCGTAACTCCGCACTAGAGCACGAAAACACGTGTCATCGACACTCAAATATGGCCTTCCCTTTTCTTCCGTCATTATTATGAGTAGTAATAATAATTTGGTTGATTTATATAAACGCGGGAAAATCTGAAACTATAACTCATCAACGCGTTTGTTATATCTGTGCTATAAAATATGCTGGCTTTGATTATGTTTTTTAATCTATGCTATGTAGTCTATGGTTTTTTGCGTGTACCATGGTCAAAAATGACAATGTATAATTGATAAATGTAATACGGAAGATTTTGTTAAAGATATATAGAGTAGGGGAGCCAACCTATCAGCCTATAGCTATCAGCCTAGAGAACGAGGGTCACTCATCTTCCTTCCCTTATTATTTGATGGACACACGCACTCACGGGCCTGCCTATGGCTCTAACTCTATGTACAATCACTCTATGACGCCAATGAGCAGGGCCAAAACGGAGAAGACTCACGACAGGCAGCAGAAGATGCCGAACAAGATATACCAGAAGGCACACTGAGCTTAGAGACATTCTGTTCTCGTAGTTCTGGTGGAATGGTTCATAAATAAGCAAATTACTAATGAAATATTTTACCGTGCGCGCTCCTTATCATTGATTTGCTTCATGATCTCTTGGCGATGCTGCTCGATGCGAGCCTTGCGCTTGTCATCCAACTGCAATCATACATACATTGTCATTTATTTTTATTTTACAGTGTATGTTAACTAGGAATATTTTATCAGTACGGAGAAATCTGTAACTGTTAATAGGAAACATTCCAGTGAATCTTGGTTTACCTTTATTTAAATAACAGTTTTATATAAACATTTCCTTAGTAATTTAGATTTTTAATTTTTACAGTATGAAAAAAATCCAAACTAACAGATACCAGACAAAAATCTTGTGACTATGTACTTTTTGATTTTTTTTACCTTAAATCTTTTGTAGTTAGCGCGAGCTTTTAATAAAAATATAAAAAACTGACAACTCTTGTCATTAGCAAAATTGTCCAAGGAGCGAGACGCCACCAAGACAAGAAAAAATGTCTTTTTCTAACGTGAATTTATTAATTTTAATTTTTTTACCATTTGATTATATTGTGCAGAAATAATCTTACCACCCTCACGTTACTTGATCTTTCAAAAATATGAATACTATTACTCCACAGTACTTTTAAAGAAATAATGATGGTATAATCCGTGCTATAAGAAGAAATGTTAATATCCAAATGTCATGACACATTGACACATCATCCCTTTCCACTTGACGCGTCACTTTCTCCGTGTATCGCTTCTAAATTTGACGAAAAGTAATATTAAAATAAACCTGTTTTAAGAGATGATAGTAAAGGTTCAGTACCTCCTTCTCCTTGCGAATGAACTCCTCATTTTGCCTCGCCGCGTTGTTAAAGCTCTGCTCGTCCTTGGCTATCTCTCTCGCGATGAGGCGATGGATGTCTTTGATCTGGAATCAGTTATTAATCATCATTATACTTGGATTTAGTATTTTAACATTGCGGCGTTCATATTTAAATCGAGTCAACGTTGCGGGACGTGACACTAAGGTAATACTGTATTCTCTAGACTGAAGATGCGTCGACAATTCACTGAAATATTGTATTTTCAGCATCTGTGCAGCTTCTACGAATGTACAGACGTATAGTCCGCCCGCAGTCTTGTATCCCGACGTAAGCACTTCTGTTCGCCCGTAATCATACACATTTGTACGTACACGACAAGTGTGTACACTTAAAGTTAAATTTATTAAAGTCATTTGTAACATCTTGAAAAGTGAAGCCTTTTAAGTGTCAAATGAAACAAACTTGCAGATCACCTGATGCTAAGTAGTCGTTGTAACCCATGGACATCCACATCCTATCTCAAAACTTTAGCATCTGTGTATCATCCATGAATACACAGACGTAATGTCCGCCCTCAGTCTTGTAGCGCCCGTAATCCATACGGATTTGTACGTACAACACAGGTGTGCAAGAACGTAGCACCACGCAATACACAGGAGTGTTCTAGAAAAAGTTTTAATCGCCGCATGCTCATTTGCTACTCGCCTAACATAAAATGGTGGCGTAGCTATTCGTTACCTGATGTACGCGGGCTTCGTGAAGTCGCTTCATCTCCCGATTGCGTTTGATGGCCGCGTCTCGCTCCTTACGTCTGTACTCTCGCTCCACGTCCTCCTGGATCTTCAGGTTGCGGATCCTCTCCAGCTCCTCTTTCAGCTCTTGTTCCGCCTGCAAACATCACCAACTTTTAGACGAGTTTATTGGCACAGCACGTATACTATGACTGGCATGTCTGAGGTGGGTGCAGGTGGGTGCTGATTAAGATCTATTGGCATCTTTCCCTGCGGCTACAACACTGCTGTGTAATGCGCAACGCACTTGCGGCTTGTTTACACCTGTGTTGTAGGGATAAATCTATATGTATTTCGGGCGAACAAAACTTCTGTTTACATTGGCGCTACAAGACTGGGGGTGGACATTACGTCTGTGTATTCTAAGACGATACACAGGTGCTAAAAATACAATATTTCAGTAATTTGTCGGCGTACCTTCAGTCTAATCAAATAAGCTCCAGGTTAGGGCCGCCTCCCGCAATACTGACCCGATCATATATATCCGCGCCGCAGTCAAAGTGTTACACTAATCAATCGTATAAAAAAGAGTCACCTTCTGAGCTTTAGCGATATGGTCAATGCCCTTTTGCTTGGCAGCCTTCACGGCTTCAGCCTCCGCGCGGTTCCTCGCTTCCCTCTCTTGCTTCTGCTTGATGAAGTTTGAGATGCGAAGGTCCATGATCCTCTCTTCCTCATTCTGAAGCTGCTTGTAGTAAAGGAGCTCCGCATTGCCTGGAAAATTGCATTAATTTCTAGCAAAGACGCAATTATGACGTAAATAGTTGGGACCCGCCGTAAAGAATTACTTGTTTCGGTTGGAACGGAGCGGTTACCGGCTACACTTTAAAGCGAGGCGATCATCTTAGTCCTCAGGAGTAGCAACGTATCTACATTCGAGTTTGGATAGGATTATGGTCGTGTTTGTGATT